>JAUZNC010038768.1:0-34089 GCA_034780395.1 Vannuccia rotundouncinata | reverse complement strand
ATTGAATATATTTGATTGAAGCAATATTCATTTTGTATCTTTTTTCAAATTCAATTCATGTTAAGTAACAAATTGATCAGATTGTCTTAATTAATCAAAGTTTTTCAAATGTTTTTTTTAATCAATCTCAAATTTCTATATAAAAAATAGTTATACAGATAAGAAAATATGTAATCAGAGAATATGAAACATCAAATAACCTTAATTACGACATGATTCTTTGGATGACCACAATTGAAATTATTTAATGAATCTCAACAGCTGATATATAGTTTTAATTATAGACATCAAATTGGATTCTTTTAATAAATAGTAACTCCCAAATTGTTCACATTTTATGTCACCAAAATTGTGCGCATATTGGATAAATCATTAACTTTGCGTAATCCTCAAATTTAATAAAATAAGCAATTAAAAAAAATTATCGCACTAAAAATTGGAGAAAACTTTGAAGGTAAAAATTTTGAGGCATGATTCAAAAATATGAGATGATATACCGATTAATTATTTTTCTAGCTTATATTTTCGGACAAATAATAATTGCGAATTTCCCAGATTTTTGACAACACATTGTATCACTTATGCAAACAACTATAACCTATACTCACAGCTGCGGATATATATTTTTTATACTGTACATTTTATCCGAAGCAAATTTGAATCTTTTTAAATTGCATTGATATTATCATCTCGACATTATAATACCTATTCCAGTAAAATGGGGGTGATGACAATAGAAAAAAAGTGTACAGAAGAAAATTTGCATGAAACATCAGTACATGGATCGGACCAAAATATCAAAAATCCGTTTTGTGCAAAACAAGTTTTGTTATTTTACATATTAAAAAGAATTATTTTGAATATGACTCAATTTAAAAAAAAACTTTGCATATAATTTTAATCATCTAGGTGTTTTTTACATAGTATATAATTAGATCATATTATTTACTAATTTAATACCAGGTAGATTTTAATATTAGTACCTATTGGTACCACGTTTTTGTTATAAAATTGGGTAAATAATAATAATATTTATTCATTTATATAGCGCCGCATTATTGCATAACAATTAAATATATTAAATAAGCAAGAAATTAACTATTATTCAAATGTCTTTGAAATGTAAACATTATATTTTACTCTAATATTGCTAGTAACATATAGAAAATACGTTATATTATCAAATATATAGGGCCTAGGGTCATCAAAACAATTTCGTTTTAGTAATATTTCCTTCTATATGATTTGTATTGATTTTTTGCTAATTATATATATTTTCTGTATCTAGATATTTTTGTCGACCCCTATACATACATATTATGTAACATTGTAATCAAGAGCAGCACAAAATATAATCAAAATGTTTAATTTCCTAGAAATAAGTGAATGTCCTAATATGTGAAATAAATCCGATATATTTCCTCCAAAAACTGATTTTATATATTTTGTTTCAGTCAATATACTAATGGTTTATGAAAGTTTCAGTTTTACATTATTTCTTTCTCCCATGTCCAGCTGTTCTTTTCAGCCCAATTCGACTGCACTATTAAATACACGCCTCGATAATATTTAATTCCAGATCTATGGCTCTCTGCTCCCCTTTTTCTTTATATAAGTACGACCAAATTTTGAAGATACATTTTTTTGGAGAAAAATTAATTAAAGACTTCCTAATTTTGTAAAGCCAAATATAGCAAAATAGCACATAGTTCTTCACTACATTAAAAAAATAATTATTTAAAATCAGGACACTCAATTAAATTATTCACTTTATTAGAATATCAACAAGCCAAAAAGAAGGCGTGGAATATATCGAGGTGTAAACCCAACATGGACCAACGCCCGAAGGCAATAAGTCAAAAGAGAAAAATTACGATAAAGTACATAGTGAATGAACACAGCAATAATAGATAGACTATAATTGATAAAGAGTAGTCATCAGAGAACAACAAGACTAAATGCCCCAATTAATTGGTAAACTTTAAAACTTTTCTATATATGTATATACGACAAATAAGGAATTATTATTGATAGAGATAATAAAATATTCAATTACAATTAGACATTTAAATGAGTCATTAATTAGCTATAATAATTACAGTAGAAGCTTAGCCTAGATAAATAGAATACTAGAATAGATACACACAAAAATTGTCCTTTCTCCAAATTAGAACAACAAATTAGTAGGGGAAGGAGAGATAAAGAAAAAAAGTATAGAATGTGATATTCGATGCCAATTGTTGATAAACATCTAATTGGTGAATTATTAATTACACTAATACTGTACAAGCACATGAACTGAGTCAAGGATGTATAGTTTTTGTATAGCTACAATATGTTCAAGTGTCTCTAACAATCGATCTCTCATCTTGCTTGTGTAGTGTGCAGAGAACAAAAGAGAGGTTGGTAGTGGTGGCCAGGAAGGAATAGACATTGGGTAAAGTGTAGGTCATACATCGCTCTTCCAAAGTTTGATGGTCTTGTCATTCTCAAGTGCCGCAGATGCAATAATGTTGGCTTGTGGATGACAAGCTGTGCATAGGACTACGTCTAAACAACGAGAAATACAATAGGAACACCTTTTGATTCATTTTTAATGTAATTAAACTTAGCTATTGAAGCTTTAGAGTTTAATTTTAAACAGTGATTTTTATTTTACTTTATTGTATTTTTACGATTCTGTTATAATAAAGATTAATATATTATAGTTTATATTTTGTATTGCTCATATTCTTAAAGTTTTTAAAACAATGCAATCGATCAATTCCTTAAGGTCTAAATGATAATTAAGGTTATAATTTAATTGGTCTTTAAACATTTGTTAGGATTATACATCATGATATAAAAACACTGAAATGAATGTGGAATCAAATTTGTCTGCACGTCGAAAGTGTACTAAAACATATCACTAAACATGTTTAAATCTGTAAAAAAAATTCCTAACCGCAATTGCAAAATATATACAAAAAGGTTATACGGAAAAAAGCTGACTTACCACTGTGACCCTGTAATTTTTGTACAATTTCTTTATTTTGTAGATTCCAAAGATAAACCATATTGTCTTCGGAACCAGACACAATCCACTAAATAAAATAAACCAGTGAAGCAAATAGTTAATGATACAAATAAATAATATACTATTTCGAAATTAACACTTACTTTCCCTCCAGTAACGGAAAAATTGGCGAATATACAATACTTTTCATTTTTATGACCTGTGTACATTTTTAAACAGCGACCTTTACTGTAGTCCCAAAGTTTTAGTGAACTAAAATTCAAAAAATAACAGAATAGAAACTATTTCTTTAAATAAGAAGAAATGCATATTTTTAAAAAACGGGATTTACAGAAAAATGTTTACAAGAGAAATAATGCAATTAAAAAGTAAACGGCGTCAAGTAATCACTAATAAAAAACAATGAAATTATTATTGATAGGACTATTTGATGAATCTAGCCATTTTTACATGCATTATAATGGATCATAGAGCGTAAAGATCGAACCATAAAGAAGTCATCGCTATCAAGTGAAGTGACTTTTAAATTCAACTTTTACTAATTACTGTTGCATTACTTATCTGTAAGTAAAAATTATGATTTTAATTTTATTAGAAATCATGATATGATAGCTTAATAAGAAAATTATCTCCTAATTTATCATCCCACACGATCTCTCCAATAAGTAGTATATTAATATAATACAAGTCGTATATAAAAGGAATTTTTGAAATTAGTTTAAAATAAATAAGAAAATGCACTTGTAAAAATCAAAAAAGCTTAGCTTACTGATCAAGGGTAGCGGCGAGGATATATTTTCCATTTGGAGAAAATTTTACAAAGGAAACAGGGGGATTATCGTCATCTAAAAATTAAATGCCAATAAATTATAACTACTTATTTAGTTAGAATTATTAAAAATTTATGCAACTAAGACATACCAATGAGCGTTTTAAGGCATTGACCAGATGCAGTATCCCAAATACGACTGAAAAGATATTTACAGAACGATATTATATATACTGACAACTCATTAATACAAAATACGAACTGATCCTCCAAACAAAACCCTTTTACGATTATAAATAATTTTGAAATAGTGGTGAGTAATATTTCTCTTCATTTTTATACGCAAATATTTATTGTTCATATAATATTCACATAATAATTTGGCAAAATAGTATTTTTCGTTTAATTAAAAATAATATTTCGATTTGAAATAGAATTTAAATTAAGTTTTGAATTAAAAATGAATTTTCATAATGAAATAACTACTTAATGACCGTTATAATATAAAAATATATACCCATTTCTTCTGTAAATGAGCGTTTCGACATTAATGACGTCAATCACTAATATGTGACACAAAGATACGTCAGAAGTAAGAAGAAAAATCTGATCTCAATGGTTAAACAAAATAAACTAAGGTTAGCATAATTATGGTTTAAACAATCACTCACCACAGACCGTCATAGCTGCTAGATACAATGAGGGACCCGTCACGATTGAAATGAACCTTAGGATTAATTAGAATGGGTATTAGTATAACACAGAAATAATTAAACAATGGTGAATGAGAAGCCTAAATATTTTTATTAGAGCCAAATTTAGGTAACTGTTTATAAAATAAATTTTTACATAAAGAATTAGTAACTCAAATTTGTAAACAACTGACACATAAACTTTAAGACAAATTTCACTGAGGTATAACTAAGTTGCAAACATATTATTTGTCCAAAAAGGAAATTATCTTACCGCGGTAACCGGATCAGAATGAGCGGGTAAAGTACGAAGACATTTTCCAGTTTTCACATCCCAAATTTTTACACTTTCATCGAACTAACATTTTAAAAGAGATGGAATTGCATGTAATAATTACCAACTAAATAAATAATCATGTTTTTATTAAATTAAAAAGTATTGTTTACTTTCGTAAATAATAAATTTATATTAATAATCAATCTTAATAAGAAAAGTTGAAAAATATATTTTTTAATAATGTTAATAGTAAGGATAAAACACACCAAACAATAAAATATAAATGTAACAAATTAATCAAAATCAACCCCTGCAAAATAATTTTTAAATATAGCCATGCACTCACCGATCCAGAGACAATAAGGTTGGATTGTGGATTGAAATTACAGCAAAATACATAGTTGCTATGTCCTTTAAGTGTTTTCAGACACTTTCCAGTTTGTAAATCCCACAATTTTAAAGTTTTATCATCTGAGGCACTAACTAATAGACGACTGTCTGTTGACCATGCAATATCAGAGATCCCCTAAAAATTGAGATAAAATTATTTTACATTTCAAAAATATAATCAGGAATGAAATTTTAAATATGATTCAGTTAAAATACTAGGTTTATAACTTTTTCAAGAAATTATATAAAATAGAAGGACATTACAGCTGTAATGTAATCCCTGTTTTAATAATAAAAATGAGATTAACAAACTGAATACATTTAGATATTGTTATATCTGTTCTTCCCGATTTAATAATATTCATTTTTAACTCATTGGTAGCTGCTCTATTCATTCTTGCTTTAATATCTGCAATAGTTTTAGAGTCACGTTACAGTTTCTGCTAAACATTTTGTATTGGGAAGTCATTCCAACAATATGCCTTTTAGTTTGTAATTTTATTTCCCAATACAGGTCTTCCAGGTAGTAAACACCCTGATCTATTCAAATATGCATACTCCTAATTTATAAGTTAATATCATATAATTAAATCAACTTACCAATTTATGTCCACTAATTGTTTTTTCAAATTTGCCATCATATGCTCCCCATATTTTAATTAACTTATCAGCAGCTGCAATATAAAATAATAACAATTTATATATAATTTAAACATTAAAAATAAAAATAACTTACAAGAACTGGCCAACCAATCTCCACTAGGACTAAATTTTACAGAAGACACTGCTTTGGTATGCCCAGCAAGTGTAAACTTTAGTGTATAGTTTGGAGCTTGGGGAGTATTATCAGTCATTTCTGAAAAAAAAATCAAAAAAATATACTTTATTACACTTATCAATTAGTCTTGCTATGTAAATATTAATATAGATTTCAATCTTTCATCAATATTACTGTGAATTAAATTTTCTAATCATAAATACATATGAGTTATGAATTTTCAAGGATAAGAATGACAAACAAAAAAAATATCTGACAGAGCCCACAAATTGTTATTTTTTTATTTGGATAACTGATAACACTTAAATTTAGGAAAACAATTAAAATTTGAGCAGACCCTTAAAATGAGGTAAACGAAATTAGACAGACAAAAAATCCAGTTGCTGACAGTTTAGTAGGGCTGTAAAATAAAATACTAATTAAAACATAAAATTTCAATACACCCTACTCCCCTTTATAATTGTAATACCAGCTGGCAATTACAAACAAATTTCGACCCCTGTTTCAGCTTAAGAATTTTACACTTTCTTTAGGACATTTTTTGGAATAATGTAGATACAATTTTATACATTGCAAAATAATGGTGACCAATCAACAGAAATTTGCTTCTACCATAATTTATAAAATACTAAAAATTATCATTCATTTAAAAGTATTATATTCAAAAATTCAAACCTATATTCAAATTTTATATAACCTTAAAAATGTCAAAACCTTAACTGCCTTATTTTAAAGATTTTTTGAGATAATTGTTGCATTATCAATTTCAAATTAAAGACTGTATGTGAATCCTTATTATTTAGAAATAAATATAGTAATAATATATAAATTAATATATAATTTTTTTTACATTAATTTATTTTTATATTAGGTGACATTTAAAATATTTTAAACATGTGGTGACAATGCAAAAATTACTTGTGAACAATGTTTACAATTAATTACTTGAAACTTCTTGCCAATAAATATATTGAGTTTAATATCCATGATTTGTATTAAAAGTATTATAATAAAATAATTACTACAAAAATAAATTATAATTTATTATTTTTAATAGATTTAGTATTCTCAGTATTATATTTTATTTAAAATAAACAAATAAACTATTACAATGCAATTGAAATTATTCAAAATATATCTCTAAAGAAATTCTTGCCAATAAAGTGTAAAGTCAATAGATGTAAAACCAATCACTTGCTGTACTATTTTAAGTATTTTGAATCGGTGACTTTTGAATCTTTTGCTATTAATTATGAAAACAGAATGTTATTTCTTTTTTCCATGCAAAATGAGACAAATTGTAACACACAGTAAATGTCTGATTTTTTATTCAAAAATTATTTAGTGGGGTTAGGCAATGAAAATCCAATTATCTTCATACTTTGGGAAAGTTATTCTATGGAGTTAAAGAATACTTATTGTTGAAAAAACTAAGAGATTAAACATTTTCTACAATGTTATTTTAACAAACTGGGATAGGAATAAGGACAATTGATAAATACCTCTTAGATTCTACAATTTGAAATAAGAAACAATAAGTATGTAAATATGGATAAAGGTTTTCAGGGGAAATATTGGAGGTTAATGGCCAAATTTGAAGTCTGATTTAAAATTTGATCGTTAGTTTGGTTGTTAGGAAGGTTGCATAAGCCCAAATTGAGTAATCAATAACTGCAAAAAACTCAATTGACTAAAAAATTTGGGAATCAAAAGACCTTACAAATACAATGTATTGCTATTCATTGCTGCAGCCATAGGCACAAAGCTCCGCGAACAATGTTTTTACTTGTGCAACTCAAAGTTCAACATAAATCCTCAGAAAATGAATTCTCAAAACAAGTTGGGTTAATATTTGTGGAAAGTTGGACAAATTTTGACCTTACTTTGTTCGCACAGGTTACCCAGCTAATTTTCATGGAGTTCTGTGAATCTCTATTTTAATTGGTGCAAAATCGAATGAGTGCTTGGATATATATTTAAAATTAAACTAATGTCCTCATTATATGCGACTTGATAAATTTATGATATATTTCATTTGGATATTTTAGGTGAATTCATTATAGGTGAGATATTATACTCCTACGCTTTTTTTTAATCCGTATAATTTATTGTTACTCCTATTAATAGATGTCAGAGTCATGGGAATATGTGGGCGTTTATTAGTGTCAGCACTCAATACTCCTGTCATCAAAAGCAAAACTCCGCATCAATATTTCATGGAGGTCTAAATTGTTCGGGAATACCAAAAGTTAGTCATTATATTTAAATGGAGTTGCACAAATAATTGTCCCCCAACTCCGTGAAAATAAGCTGAGATCAACTAATATTCACGGAGCTTTGTGTATATGGCTTCAGATCTAAAATAATATATAGAAGGGTGGCTTTGCTAAGGAGGTTTGAAGTTAGGGTTAAAATTTGGGGGTACTATGAAATCTAAAAATTTTTGGTAAGGTCAAAAAAATTGATTGAAAAAATTAGTTTGGGTGGCAAAATAGACTTTCCAAAAAACAGTTTCATAATCCAACCTTTATGTAAGAAGTTATAGAATTTTTAAAGGTTAGGATTAAGGTCCTTTTTTAGAAATATTTTAGAGAAAAGTTAGCTAGCCAATGTTTGAAGAATGTCATTATTAGTCTATAGCCAAAATTTGGGCTCAATTGGAGTTTTATTAAATCTGCCTTTGAGAACTTAATTGAAGGGCCTAAAATTGTGGGTTTGCAGTTTTAACTTGTTTATTTTGAAAACTGTATGTCTGATTGTGACATTTGATACCAGAAAATGTTTGTCTCATCATGGGGCGTCATTTGGTGTATCTTTGGAAAGGAGGGTTGACAATATACTTATTTTTTTTTGACTGCTACTCTGTCAACAAGAAATCAATTATGATCAGTCTTAACCTCTTCCTGATGGGAGTAGCAACATTTGCTATGAAATAAAAGTTCCTTCACCTGACAAGGATAGCAAATGCTGCTATTTTTCATTAGCAAATCAAAACCTCTCAGTGTGTCTCTCAGCTTCTTCCTATGAAAACTTTTTTAGAAACTTGTTCATTCTATGCAGAATTATATATAATATGAACTCTATTTTACCTATTATATATACTTGAAAACAATTCAATATTTTCCATGTTTATCGGTAATATGAGATTATATGTTTACTGTATTTCATATAGGATATTATTCAAAATTATTATAACTAGGCATACAATTATATAGGTAAAATGTATTATAAAATTATATTATACTAAAATTGAAATATCTTTTTATTATAAAAAAGTGAATATATTTATATATTATAAGTACCTATAGGTATGTTGTACTTTCATATAATTATTATATGTTTGCTATTTATTGGAATTTGTATTCTCATTGTCTGCTAAAAAGACAATTTTATCAACAAATATTATATTTGTAGCAAAGGCTTTTAGAATAGTATACAATTATTTCATGTAATAAAATATATACAGATGTACAAATCAAATTTACCTAATCTCTCTATATATATAATTTTTTGTTATTGAAATTTGAGAATATCATGCAACTAATCAAAAAAACAGCTGTATTTCTAGCTGTGTTGTGTTTATACATAATTGTGATTGTCAGTTTAGAGTTTCAATTTCACAGACTGTCAACTTTTATAAACAATATTTTTGGGAAGTCTAAAATGAAATAAATGTAAAATTTTGTAAAAATCAATCTTTTTGCATTACTATAGGGTGTTGTTGGAAGAGCTCCGATGCATGAATGGTACTGGTATATGTGATATAAGTATATCTCTATAAGTGATAATTATCTGGCTTTGCACATATAACACCAATCACTATTATAACACAAAGGAAAATCTATCTAAGTTCTTGATGTTTGATTGGTTGAAATCCGATCATATATAATTTTTTTGTCATGCTTTGACATTTAGTTTCAAAGTAGCACTGTCATTGATAATTACAATTTGAGAGATGCAGTCACATATTCATGACTCCCAGCTTCAAAAAATGTTGGTAAAAATCTTCAGCTCGCACATAGAAAAATGAAATGACTTGAAGCCTATTATCTACCTCAAGAAAAACCTTATTCCATTTTGGGGTTTTATCTAATCTATATAATGGAAGGATTAGACAAGAGAGATGATAAAGATGAAAGTGATTCCATTGAATCCTGATCACTAAAATCTAATGAAGACATAGCTATATAAGTATACAAATATGTAGTATGTATATAAGATATATGCAATACTATATGAAATTGTACAATAAGGAATACTTATACAATAAAAAAACACTAAAATACTAAATAGAATACCTTTATAACAATACATATTATTATATATACAGAATAGTATTGATAACATAGTAGAAATAGTAGGTATAATTATAGTATAAAATTGTAATATATAATTAAATATAATTGAATTGAAACCAGTTGGCAAGTATAAAATCACATTGAAAATGTGTATATAACCATATCACTGAATAATTTCATTTACAAATTGCTCATGTTTTCAACATGATTTTATACACACCTATACTGGTTTCAATTCAATTATATATTATTATATATTACAATTTTCTACTATATTTATACCTACTATTTCTACTATATACTATATTCTTATATAGGTATTCTATTTAGTATTTTTGTGTTTTATTATTTTTTACAAAATTTTATGTTTATTTCATTTTAGACATCCAAAAAATATTGTTCATAAAAGTTGAGTCTGAAATTGAAACTCTAAACTGACAATCACAACTATGTATAAACACAACACAGCTAGAAATATAGCTGTTATTGAGATTAGTTGCATAATATTCTCAAATTTCAATAACAAAAAGTTATATATATATATATATATTGAGAGATTAGGTAAATTTGATTTATACTTTATTCATTATTACATAAAATATTTGTATACTATTCTAAGAGCCTTCACTACAAATATAATATTTGTTAATAAAATTGTCTAATTAGCAGACAATGAGAATACAAATTCCAATAAATAGCAAACATATAATAATTATATGAAAGTACAATATACCTATAGTTCCTTATAATATATAAATATATTCACTTTTTTTATAATAGAAAGATATTTCAATTTTAGTATATAATTTAATAATAAATTTTACCTATATAATTGTATGCCAAGTTATAGTAATTTTTAATAATATTCTATATGAAATGCAGTAAACATATAATCAATCTCATATTACCAATAAACATGAAAAATATTAAATTGTATTCAAATATATATATATATATACTAGGTCAATGGAGTTTATATTATACATAAATCAGCATAGGAGGCTAATTGATTGTGTCATACCATATTAGCTGCTATTATAAATGATGCGAAAATGAGGACACTAACTAACAAATTTGAATTTATATAACCATTTGGAGAAGTAACTTTTCTGTCCCTGAAGACCATAAGGAAGAGGTTAAGAAGAAACAAATAATATATTACAAGATATAAATTTAGGTTTTGCAATGTCACAATTATAAGGCAAGGGCAGACTGTATTCTATGCCTTTTGCAAGTCAGATATTTTATTTTTTTTATTTAAAAAAAAATTTCTAATTGAATACACCCTTCTAGGGCTATATAGAATTCAGCCTGTTATAAATGAGATGTCCTCCATAACAAGCTCACTTTCATATATAAAGAGTTAGGAAATGGTGAAATATAGTCAAAATATAGACACAAATTTTACCATGAAAATGGTATGAAAAGTTGGTTGCTAATCGGTCAAAATATTTTTTAAATTATACAGTAGGTTTATTTTTTTATATTTCAAAGCTAATTTTAATCATCATTTATTTTTTCTATAAATTTCTAATTTTTATAGTGTGGCTTTTTTGGAGAAAAATAAAAAATTACAATAAAGACTATCCATTTTATGTATCCTTTAACACCATTTATTTTTTTCTATGGCAATTGTACCTAAAAATTAATCCATTTCCTATCTGGTTATTATATCATTTTGTTCTGCAAGCCCAAAATCTTGACGATAATTGCCATTTTAAAAAATTTGTTTATGACAAAGTAAATTGATTGATGTGTAGTGGCTACCCACTGAGGGTTGTGATTTATAAATGATAAAAAATAGAAAAATGTATACCAGGGGTGCAATATTATATTTTTATAGGTGCAGGTGCTATATATATATTTTAATGTACTCAAACAGTAAAGGTCGAAATAATTTTTTTTTTAAATCAGAAGAATCACACCCTGTCACTGTAAAAATGGAGTCATAAATTTTCCATCCATTTTAAAAATATATTTAAGTATTAAAACTAGAGCAAGAATGTAATAGGACATTTTTAGTCCTTTAAAAATAGATCTCCCCTAAATACGGAAATAAATTTTACTAGTTATATGTATAATTAAAGTTGAGCAAATTATTACTGGCAAAGGATTTTAGGGTTACATAGAATTCGTGTTAAAAATAGTTATATTTTTTTAAAGTCTATACATTTATAATAAATTTTTATTCATTTAGCTAATAATTTGATTAATAAATTATTTAGATCTGGGAAATATTTAGTTTTTTATAAAAAAATTAACACAACAAATGGTCTAGCAGTAAAATTAAAAATTATGCGCCTACTTCCAGATATAAATTCATTAAAAGAAAAATAATTTTACACATCATTATTAATCAATAGTTCGCGATAATATAAAAGTATTAATACAAGGAAAATAATGATTTTGTATTTAAATCATAAATTATATATTCTAAATATATTATTATCTATAAATATTGTATAAAGTACTATATATTATCCATCATTAAACTTATAATATAAGGAAGCAGTTTCTAATTTGAGATACAAATATGTATTAAGATCTGGTCTGTTAGCAGTTTTTTTCAGGGCGATACCCATTGTTTTTTCAAAGTGGATTGTAGTTGAAATTATAATAATTTCTAAGATCATGTAATTCGTATGGGTGGTCGTGGAGGTGCATGTTTGTGTAATGCGTCAGTTGAGATCCAGAGTTGTAACATATTTGAGGAGCTTTTACTTGTAATCTTTCGAACTTCTTCCCAGAGTTGTTTAGTATCATCTGTAAATCATGGTTCTTTAACTTGTTGCTGTTATGACGGGTAATGAGTTTACCAATTTTTATTGTGATCTGCTTCTATCTTCAATTTCATGTTAGCTTGTTTTTCTTCCTAATAAAAATTTGTAGATGCTTAATAACGCATGCTGATTGGAAATCTGGGTTTACTTACTTTACGATAATCAGCTAGTACACACATAATATTATATGCTTCGAATTATTATGGAAATAAACTAAGGCATGTATTATTTTCATTATATGAAAAGTACTTACAGTATGGCTGTACGTTTTCTCTCTATCATAATTTGTTTCTATTAATTGTGCTCAATTTAATGTACGTATTCAACACAAAAACGCATTTCCTCAAAAACTTTACATATTAACGTTAAAAAGAGAAAATAATATTTTGTCCATACAAAATTTTATGTTTCCATATTATACTATCAAAGCATGTATTAACTAGACATTATAAGAGCAACATACAATAAAATAATATAAAATAAATAATTGTATGAAAACCCATTCTTAACAGATTATAAAAACCATTGATTACGAAACAGGTTGTATTTAAATTATCTTAAATTTTATAAGAAATATAACAATTACATTTGATATATTTATATTGGTACGTAGTGCGAATAACAGAATTCACAATATTAAAAACGTACAAGACACAATTATGGTTTGTGAAACAGCACAAATGAGTTAGAATCATACAAAAATCCAAATCAAACGAGATGACAGTTATTTTGAATAATTGCAATAATATAAATGCTCTAAAATACTTTGTTCAGCGCAAACGAAGATGATCAAGTGAAAGTGATAATTTGTAAAAAATGGGAATTACACAAAATGATGAGAGATTCGCTAAATCAGGAAGTTTTGCTATTGGAAAATATGGAACATTAGTAAAGAGTTGTGAAACAACATGGGACAATAGTAATACATAACATTTTGAGTAGAACAAAAAATACTTATACGTTACAATTTCAACAATACGTATAAAAATTTTAAACACACCTTTTGTTAAAAAATAATGCATCCTGGATAGTATTCAAAGGAAAAGCTCCATTACATAACAATTCATTAATTAAAAACCCTTCCAATTCTTTTCATTACAACTTGTATAAAAGTGTTCATTACGAGTGACGTAAATCATTTACAAAAATATCAAAAAAAAAACAAAATGAACTCTAAACTTAAACCAAAAAAAATAATAAGAAATCGGATATAATAGAAGTGAAAATCTTCAAACCAGAAGCCAAGAAAATACCACAACAAAGAAATTCAATACTACATAATCACCGCAGCTAATCTGAAAATAGTGGCGTGACAAAAAAGATGGTTGAAATAAGTCAAGAAGCGGGATAGTAGCCATGCCAGAGACATAAATATAATAAGACAATAATATAATAATATCATTAAAACCAATATTTTTTGAAAAAGGATCCTGACAAAATGTTTGGATGTGTGTAAGCAAGCATGTAAGTAAATTCCCTGTTACGCTTCCGTAGCGATTGTGGAGTTAAAGGAGGACGGCCTGTCTGCCAGCATGCTGGGGGTGATGTACATTGACCATTCTTCAGCGGTGGACTCGAGAACCTCTAAATTGTCGAGGAAGTGACGACCACTGAAGCCACCTACTGCGAAGAGACGGTTGTTGATGATGCTGGTGGCGAGGTTGACGCGGGGCACATTGAGAGGTGGTCCTGGTAGCCACAGCTGACAAAGGGAAGATAAAGAAAACAACTTTTTATACAGATATTTCGAACTCCGATTATTGACATTTTCCGGGTCATACTTATAAAACCATAAAAGCGCAGTTTTATGAGTAAGATTTAAATTAAAATATAATGAGTATAATATTAAACCATTAGAAAATTATAATGTATACTGTATAAATAGCTCTTATCTGTCCACTGACGTAACCGTTCTGTTATGGCCTAAAATTGTATTATTCTTATTTTAGCATAATATTATTATATCAACTCTAGAGAGTTTTTATTTAACAATCTTTTATAATATTTAGAAGAAAGGTTAGAATTAAAACGTATGATAGATTCATCATTATTAAATTCCTCTCATGAAACAATATATTAGAAAATGATCTTTCTTACATTCTTGTTGAGATCAAATATATGACAGGATCTATGGCCACCCTGCGAGTCACACCCACCAACAAGATACAGCTGTGCATCACCAAACGGGACGAGCATGGAGCCTCGGCGTGGTTGGGGAAGAGGGGGCAGATGACACCAAACACCAGAAGCCGGATCGAACACCTCGAAAGTTGACAGACAACCGATACCAGACTCCTCAACTCCACCAACCAGGAAGATTCGACCTCCGTGCGAACACATGGCAGCTTGACTGCGGGCTATAGACAAACAAGATCATCCTTTTTAATGAAAATTGCTGCATACATTAATAGTAACAATAAATACCTTGAATCATGGGGGACAGCTCTGTCCAAACGTTCACTGTCGGGTCATACACGTGAATATCAGCCAAGCTCTCTGCTCCAAGACTTCCACCAGCTAGATAAATTTTATCTTCTAATTCGACCGCCGAGTGACCAGAGCGAGCGCGTGGAATGGGAGCCACATCTCCATGCCATTCTCCTCCGGCCTCATTCTCGTCACTAGGTCGCCACACCTCCACACGAGCGGTGGGTCCAGTGACACCACTACCCCCTAGGGCGTATAGCGCCCCGCAACTTGGTACGGCAGCAAAACGACTGCGTGGAGTGAGCATGTTTGGGAACGGGAGACACGAGTTTTGTCGTGGCGAGAATATCTCACAGGATTTCATGCAGCTTTCAGATCTGTTGTAGCCACCTGTTGTTATCGAGTGATGATTGTGTTAATTTTTAAGTGTATCAAACAAATGTGAGTTAAAACTATGCGATTGACTATTTATGTTATTTATGATAGATTACAATAACTTTTAAGGAATGCCGAAAGAGAACAGTGTGGATAAAAGTCCCTAAAACTATCAAACTGATAATATAAAATTTTTTCTAGAAGAAAACAACATCAAAATAAAAGAAACAGATATAGATTAATTCCTCAGGGCAAGTAGTTGTTTTCTACAAATCGTTGTTGAAGAAAAATATGAATCATCTGTTATAAAAAGAAACTTTTTAAATTAAATTTTCTCAAGCGCATAATCTACTGCAGGAGATCACGTCATCAATTATGACTGGTTGGACTAATACTCTATAGAATGGATAATCTTCATATTCCTCAAAAGCGTGAAATTGATAGACAAATGAGATAATCTGGTTGACTGAACAGAAGAACTTTCAACACATACATTTACTTTCAATAGAAATTATCATGACGTTGCAATTCTTGCTGAAACAATATAACTGACACGTCAGCAACCTATATAATATTATATCAGTGTGTACATTTAAAGATATTATGAAGACTAAGAATATAAATGCTGCTCTATGCCTTTTTTGGTTATTAAGGTTGTTAAATTAATACACATAACTAAACCACACGATAATGAATCTTAGCAGCACAATTTTATAACAAATATTATCCGATAAACATCGAAATACTTGAAAGCGTAAAGGTGGATTACTCGATTATAAGGAGTGTTTGTAAACGTGACTATGTTAAAAACGAAGGAAAAACAACTCAATTGTACTTCAAATAAATTATAGTGAGTACGTCATTAGACATTATACAAGAGAAAAACTAAATTAACATGTCATTAACCAAAATCTACATGCAGCTTGAACAACACACGGAACTAACTATTTCAAGAAACAATAGACAAAATTCTTACTAACTTCAGGAAGAAAGGTTTACACCAGGATATTTATTTACTTAATATGCATGACATCTTTTAGTTAGATTATTCAAATAAAAGGTTATTGACAAATTGCTTGAAAACTCACCAAGAATCACCAAATCATCCCCAAGCACCACTGCACACGGGGCACTTCTAGCCCGGTCCATAGAGCCCAGAAGTTGAATCGGTTCTCTAGTTTGCCCACAACCAGAACCCGAGGACGAAAACAAGGAATTACCGTTGCCGCTACAGTCCATTCGGGTAGCAGGAGACTCTCCATTCAAAGGATTTTCAGAAACATAGCCACCATTACGATCAATCGGGGAGCCGTTGGATGAACGATTAAGAAGACAAGACTGTGTCACACGGACCGAGATCACAGTGAGCCGACCTCGGATCTTTGCCAAACATCGAAAGGCATTATCAGCTGGAAGAAGGCAACCAAATTAGAGATGAATTAGTTCAGTTATTTGCCTAACGATCAAACACACACATTCTCCAGTTGCTTAGTCTTAGCCTAATGTTTTTGAATTATAAGCGGTGCTAGTATTAACAAAGCAGCCACAGAAGCACCTTTTCTAAAAAATTATTTGATCTAAAATAGTTAAGTATGAGTGTGATCTGGGCGCTACAATATATAATGATTTATAACTCACAATAGGTTTTCACATTTTATTATATAGCCATGATGTCAATAATTGAAGTTCAAAGGTTTTATCATTAAGTATTTGAGCAAATGACCATCACTCAGTTATTGACGGAATGTCAGTTTAGAGATGAGAGATGCAGAGAGATGTTCCTTTGCAATGTGTTAATAGAAACTCATAAAAGTTGAAAACAAATTTAGCATGTTTGCAAATTTAGAGTTTGTCTGGTATTGGCACAATAATTTACCGTATTGTGAATACGACTGTAGATTATTATTGCCAAGTCAAAACAAAATATTTGCTTATTAATATTAGAAAAAATGATCGTAATATTTCCTCTTGATTGTGGACACGGCAATTAGTTTCACATAAACTTAGTACAAGACAGAATTTATTTTACAACTCCATAAAATTAATACAATTTTCATGACAAGACAGTCTTGCCACCCGGCTTCAAATGGTTAACCTTCTTTTCTTGGTATCCAGGTTAGAAATATCAGTGGTGATGACTTCATAAAATAAATCTTCTTCTGATAGTACAGATTTATTTATGACTCCTTTCGGCAGTTGAAGTAGCATTAAGCATCTGTGGAGTAATAACTGTTTTGGGAACACCTGCAACCTATTTGCAAATTTTTGAAATTTTAAGCCATAACATAAACAATATTAGCTCGTAATAAATCCTCTTCCAAAAAAGAACTTTAGAGCAATTTTTGAAGACCAAGAAAAAAAAGGACCGGTATAATCTAATCTTACCTTCAATGCTGGTAATTAAACGTGACTCCAGTTCCATCTCTACACTGAGTGGAAGTTCCTCAGTTGAGTCAGCCATTCGGTTGCGTTTGTTGAGCCCGTTTCTTGGCATGGCCTTCATGCTATTCTTATTAGTATAATCTCCCTCCATTTGCTGTACGGCCTGCAATATAATAACTATTAAAGTTTTCTCTTTTTAATTCTCACAGAAAATATTAAGTTATTGTCATTTAAACAAAATAGCTCAAATGTCAATTTTATTAGAAGAAATCTCAATACATCACATTTTTCCACATAAACAAGGAAAGTACCTTTTGTATTCCTGCCTCCATTTGCACGATATCCGTTTCTGAACCATTCCACTCAATCAAACTGTATCCAGGGGTCAGCCGAAGTTGTGGTGTCTGAATTGGAATGTGATAAGAAAATAAAGGTAAGAGAATAAAGATAGTAATAGTTCGAAAACTCTTACAAAGAAAATATTATTTCACAATATAAATGGGTTCTGCAATACACATAAAGAATAAATCTTTCAATACAGAATTTTCACATTGTTACATGATGCAAAATTAGTTTATTTATACTCTAACAAATATGAGTCGGCGAATTAAATCAGTGAATGTGCAGATTCATAAAACAAAAATTACATTATGGATTATCTGCATTTTTTCTGTTTTTTAATTTGTAAAAAATAAAATTTTAAATTATCTATAGATACTATAAGAAAATAAAATCGGTAGTTTAATTAGTGCGGCGATAAACAATAAATTACTCGGATCAGAGAATCCGGTGAAATTAACGACAATAACTAACAATACAATGAGTTAACTCAAATTCAAAATATACGAGTACCAATGACTTATATATTATTAATAATAATTAATTAGATACTAATTATTATCTAGACCGACAAACTGACTAATATTCAATAGTAATAAACGTTCAAGGAGGAATATATCTATATCGATAATCAATAGAAAATTCATGGACGTTATTAATGCTTTTCAATTATATACGGTAATAGTTTCGTTTTAAAGAAGGAATTCAATCAATATACATTATACAATCAATATAATGATCAAAAGCCATACTATAGACATTACACTATATCATTATAAAGTATAAATGTATAATGTCTATGTCAAAAGCCTATTAAAATATATAATATTGATTGATTACCCTCTTTAAAACGAAATTAATACCGCATATAATTAAAATGCGCTCTACACATTTTTTATCAGTTTGCCGGTCTAGATAAATAATATATAAGTCAATGACGAGTACCCTCAAATTGAGAGCTAAATTATTGATCCCAACTAAATCAATTATACAAAACTGTCTTGTGATAATAAATATTGAAGTTAATAGTTTTATAAACCAATGTTAAACTAAAAAAAAGAAATTTACAAGGGTGCATTTAAAACAATTTTCTATAAAATGTTTGTTTATTCCATTACTAGAAAATATTCTATTAGTAATCTAGCAAAACATTAATATTTTTGCTTAATGTGCATTCAGATAGAAAGATAAAGAATATAAAACAGAATGTACTTTGACAGAAAGAAACGTGTGAATCCTATTGCAACAAAATAAAATTGAAAACATTTTACGTAAATGATTATACATTCTAAAAAGTTGATACAAAATTTATTACAAATTTCAGATCAGATTTTGCTGTAACCAAAAAGCAAAAAATAAGTAATCAGTACAGGAACACGAGATGACAGATATAAATACGACTATATTTTTAATTTAAAAAAAACAGTAGACACTGTAGTGTGATTATAAAATAATGTTAATAGAGTGAACGGTAATATGAAATAGATTCCGCAAACATTTTTGAAAAATCGGTATTGAAACATACTAACAAAAGACTATTAGTATTACAACAATTCGTATTTTGGAACGTGGGAATTGACGAATAAGGAAACGAAAGGAAATAAAACAATCTTTTGTTAAAGACTTTGAGCAATTTCTTATATACATGGAAGAAAATAGTCTACAGTATAGTTCATTAAAACAGAAAATTCCGCAAACGATCGACACACTGTCAGTCAGCACGTCTCTGTTTTTGTTGTTGCAAACGTTAATTTATTTTATCTTCCTAATAGGTAACACAAATCTCATTTCTATAAATTTATTATCGAAATGTATAATATATATTATCTATTTATGTATAAGTAGATAAGTTCACTAACATTATGTTAGGTTAAGAAGCGTAGACTGTTCAAAATATGAATCAGCATTAATTATATAAATGAAAAGTGAATGCCTTATTTTATTCCAAAGAATATAAGTCACAAGTTTTAAAAAAGCCACAAAACTTGAATTATTGATCTCTATAATAACTTCAACATATAACTTCTCTATAATAAATTTCAACACTCAAATAAGTAGACCATAAGCAGACACCTGTCGCAAAGGTTAGGACTATAATTCATTCCCTTGTATTGAAATTATAAGAAACGCAAAGAGCAATCAAAGAATATTGAGAATGGCAGCACTTAGATATTCCAAACTATGAGAAGAAAAAAGTATTTCACAACAAATAGAAGCAATAAAACAACTTCAACGAATTCTTGCGCAATCAACAATCACTATGATCAACTTATTTTTAGATAAAAAAATTGACTTTCAGCTAGTCGGAATTACTTTTTGAAGACTCGTCTGTCAATAATATCAATATCGTCAAATTATAAAACAAGCTTTCACACTAGAAAACATAAATATCGTGTTAACGACTCAAGATAACGGAACGGAAATAACTGATTTCTTCATAGCCTCAACAAAACATTTAATAACAGTATCAAAGCGACTTACGGTTGCGGCCATCTCCTCAATGGTGATTCCTTCCTCTTCAACTTTAGAGTGGACAAAGTCGACCACCAGCTCGGCAAGGATGTTTTTGTTCAGAGGATCATCTGCCATGTCGTCAACTGGGACAGAGAGGATTTAATTTGTAATCAGGATTTCTTCAAATTAATGTAGCAGAAAGATTTATCATAGTATTTTCAATTATTTACGGATCTTAACTTAAGGTTAAATGGCCGAATACAAGCCTCACATCTAGGTCCCAGTGACATTTTATCAACAAATGTAACTGTAGAAAGTGGGTCACAAAAACAATAAGTTCTTGTATATGACAATAATAAAACAATTGACTGACCGCACCATTTAAGTTTGATATTATGCGAAATAACAAATACACTCTACGCACCAAAACTATTAATACAAACATAGTTGGTTGCAGTGACATTATTAACTATAATTATCAAGTAGTACCACAAAGTACACAAAACACATAATATGTTTCTTCTCTATAACATTATAGGAAAAATGGAGTTAATCTCACACCCATTAGTACTCGGGTATTTATTTGTTTTACATGGAACAAAACTTTTATACTAACCACAATTTTAGATATAAATTGAAAGGAATACTATACTAAATTAATACGAAAGTTTAAACATTCTATGATTTTTTTTACAGATTTACAAAATTATGAAACCGGAGATAAAACGACACTTTTTGAAAATGACAATACATATTTTGTATTTATGTTTGGCATATAAATACACTCATTGTACTTATTTTCGCCTTCTTTTTGTTAATAATGTTCATATTTTTAACCCGAAACTATTTGACCAGATATTTCTGATCGATACTTTCAGCTTTAAAAAACACAATAGCCCCCTCTCTTATACTCTGACAAAAAGTTAGCCAATCACACTACTTTTCCATAACAACTGGAGGTATTCCGCATAAATTTACCACAAACACTAACATGTTTGCTTATTGTTAATTTTCTGATATATATGTAAAACAAGACAAACTACTGCAGTCGTACGAGGTATGCTGTCAACCTGTCATACGAGGAGATCACTGAAATATTAAATATAATCAAAACACGTGGAACCAGCCAGTACATTTATTTATTTATAAAACTCACAGAAAATATTATTTTTGAATAAAAATGTTAACAATATTTACGTAGGATAAATAATTTTAGCGTGTTCAATAAAATGAAGTTTATTACGATGATCAGGTCAATATTAAAATTTACAGTTCCGTTCTATTTCAAACATGTTGAACGAACATATAACCTTATAACAGTCGAACTAATGAATAATAGCTATAAAAATATATCATATAACATCACGTTTACTTTTGCTATATATCCCGTATTGCCAAAAATATGTGATCGATCGTTTTTCCGAAAAATAAAAGTTTGTATATATGAAAATAAAAACCCACTATAATTATTAAATCAATTAGTTTTAAAATATAATTAATGTAGCTCTTGGAAGAAGAATGTTATTTAACTGGGAAGGACTTCAGCACGCCTCCGTTCAAAATGGAAGTGAAAAAAGTGAAACGACGGATACTCGTTTATAAACTAATTCCTTCCTTATATTAAAATAATCACTAACTATAATATATGTTTGGTTATTTAATTGTTTCTATTTCTACTAATAATTTATATAGATGAAATTATCAAAAAACAAATAATAATGAAACATAGAATCTCAGTTTTTAAATGATCAAAAAACCGACAGAACACTAAACTACTCACCCTAAAAGATTGTCAAAAAACGCCATTCTTACCAATGACGGAGGCATGCATTCTGATCCAGTGTGAGGCCATGGCACGATCTCTGGTTAACAAGGATTCCGCATTTGCGCAAATAAAGTTCTCTGCTGACTGACACAAGTCACCTTCCCCAGATCGACAGCGGTTGGTGATCTCCCGGATTTCTAATAAAAAGGTGATAATCAGTGATGGAATTAATTAATAGTCAAAAACAAAATAACAACTAATAAAATAAATAAAAATTGATCAAGTACAAATGTGGTATTAGCAAGAATTACAAAATTGTAATATTAATTTTATAGGTAGCCTCTGTATTCATGATTTTAAATTTGGATTCCTATTTGTATATTTCGAAACGTCGTGGAAAAGAAGCAATAATGGCCACACAGAGAACTTTAACAATAATAATAATAGTTTGTGATCACGAAATACAGAGAAAAGCTGTCATAACCGAAGGAAATTCATCCGTAGAATATTACAATTAGGTTAATGAGAAAGCGAGACACAAATTATAGGTAAACTAATAAATTAGAAATGAAAATAACAGTTAAATTGCATTCATAAGAAGCGAAACAATCAATAATGCTACATTCATTTCGTTAATGCAAATGATTATCAGAATAAACTCAATAAATTGTTATATATAAATGACTTCAAAATAAAGTACTTACCCAGGACATTCTCACGGTTAATGTGATTAATAAGGAATTCACAACACGCCTTTTCAACCGACTTTACTCGAAGCTTTTTAGACAACTTGTATAGTTTAGGAACTTCTGGACAAGGAACATTAAGCCTAAGTAACAAAAAGGAGACACACAGCAGTTTAGTAATAGTACAAATAAACACTGTTAGAACATGTTATTTATAGCAGAGTTGTTAATTAATAATTAATAAATAATTAATATGAAATTAATAACATATACAACAAACCCAAAAATATATTATTTACAATCTATATTAATACACTAATTTATAAAAAATTTGAGAACAATTACAAATTAACTACGATTAGTATTCATTTAACGCATATGCCATAGATGAAATGCACGAATATTTAAAACTTGCATACTATTGAATTAGTTTTTTGAGTCGCAATAACCCCTTTTTAATATTATTTTTAATAATTAACAGAAACTATAGAATAATTAAATATATATTATAACAATAAAACATTCAAACTAAAATAATATTATTTATTCTAAAAAATAATTATATAAATATAAACAATGATTGCACAATTATATAGGCATGTATTGTAGTAATGTATAGGCAATTGTATTAATGGAGCTCCTTCAAATATATAAATATAATTATTGTTACATTTCTTGCACAACATTAAATATATTTAACAGTTGAAGTATATTATATATAAATTCTGTAAATTAACGATTCTACTTTTCCTTTGATTAGAATAGAGTATACTTGACACTCTTATATTACAGCGTGTGTAAATACTTGAAGAACATATGTGACTGTTTATAGCTTAAACTGTATCATATAAGCTAAATTTATATAATTAATGTGCAGTATTATTAATGGATTATTTCGTATATATGTTAGAGAAAATGCCACGTATTAAATATCATTATAAGTTGGATTATTTATAGGGGAAGGTTGACTACCATCAACTTTGAATTGCAAAAGTTAATTACGGAACTATTTTTAGCAAACAGAAACACAGATAACTTTTTAAATATCAAAATACAACTTTCCATTGTACTTACTTTCCATTGTAAAAATATTTGAAAATATGTTCAAATGATTCTTGATCAATTTCCTTGAGACAAACAGGATTCTTGCAGTCCGGATTGGTAAAAAGACTGAGGAAAAAATCACTACTAGCTGCCAGAATCAGCTTATGACACTTAAATTCCTTGTGCTCAACTCGAAGGACAATGTCACTGAAGGTACCAGACTTTTGTAGAGTGTCAACACGATCTAAAAGAAATCCACCCAAATTTTGATCTGAGAAAGTCAGCTCAGGGATCTTGAGCTTCTTTCCATTAGCTTGCTGAAATAGAAGGCAAAATAATTTACAGTGAATAACTAGATTAGTAACTTCTGATGTAATATTTTACATTTGTATTGCTTATTCTAATTAAGTAAATTGTGCTGTATGTACATAAATATCAACCATTCATAGTAATAATAAAATTTGAGAGATATCAACTTTTAACAATTAATAAGACTTCATACACAAATGAAGAGTATGTTGATCTCACTTTGATTATGGTTATAAAAAATAGAATTTCACAGGTAAACTGTAATATTTATCCCTTCTGTAAAGTAGTTGTTTATAATTAATAAGTTATACTCTTAAAATGCTATAACCCCTGATACCAAAAAGAGCCATTACAACTATTTCATGCAATGTTTATAAAAAAATACTGGTAAATAATAAAACTTCTTTAAAGGTGACATACATCTCATTATATACATTAATCAATAATTTTTTCTTCTAACCACCTCTTTTTATTTTTCAGGCCGCCCAGTCTTCTAAAAAACTATTTAGGTTTCAGTTATTTGTTTAGGCTTTCATAATGTCAACAATATATAAGCAAAATTCCATTAACATAAATTACAGCTTGTATTGTTTTCTCCATACCATTATTTTATTGTTATTCCATACAAAACCTGATATAAGGATTAAAATTCAAGAGGGTTTCAAGAGATATTTGTAATTAAAAAATTACCTTTTCATATTTTTACAGTTAATTAAGAAAGTTCAAAAAACATGCTTTTGTAGTATATATTAGATTTAGTAGTAGTTAGCATAATTTTAAGGATACAGAATTATAAATTTAGAAAATCACTTTCTGTTTAACTTGTGTCAAAAATACTTGGAAGCTTATTTTAATTTCTAGAATGAATAATTTCTTATTGAATATATGCACAAGGCTCATATAAAATTTCTAAAAATATAATTACAGATTTATTTAAGAGCCATTATAAAGACTTTTTGAACAAATGTGTGAGTTTGTTGACTGTAGGAGGAGAGTCTTACCACTCTCTATACAAAATACATTAATATAAATCCAAAAATAAATAATAATAGTTTTAAAATTAAAAAATTCCAAATTTGTCTAGCTATTGTTATATTTTCCAAGACTTTTCCAGTTTGGAAAAAACATCACAAAATTATAAATATTTTAATTAATTTATTATTATTTATATCATATGTTTCACTTTCAGTTTATTCAAAAATCAAAAAATTAAATGGTTCTGATTTATATATGTCTAACAAGCATGTAAGTAATGTTATTGGAAATTCAATTGTCATGGAAATAAAACTGTTCCAGCTAGATTTATTATATAATTAAGATTACTAAATTCTATATCAGACATCCTAAAATTGCCTATAATAAAAATAAAAGTGCCTATAATAAAATTTTCTGAACACAAATGTTGCATGGTATTTGAAGCATGAAAATGATTAAAAGGCATATAAAAGGATGACTGTATATCTGACTGGGATAAACCATTCTTATATGCATCACATAACCAGGGTTTGCACACATTTCTTAATTTGAAATTCAAAGTTCAATTATTAAAATTCAAGGGATTGTTTCAAGCAACTTTAACAGTTGCCCTACATGCTTTTCAATAAAGTGTTAAAGACAAAAATAGATTAGAATATCTGATAACTTTAAAATCATTTATTGATATGTGACTACCTATGTTTGCATAAATATATAATCTATACATTAAAGGTAAGTTTATTAATTACTGACTACATATTTGTTTGAGATATGCTGTCCAAAACATTAATTACAAATTATTTTAAAAACTTTTATAAATATAAATGATTTTTTTTATAAATATAGTTTTAATATTGTAATACATGTTAAGAGTAACATTACTGCACTCAATACATAAATTTGATTAATGAGTATTGCTGCAAGGCTTGTGATAATTACCACAAATGCTGTGCTCCAGATAATTATTAATAATAATAAATAATAGTCCTCCAGGGTAATTATCTGTCTACCAACTGGTAACCAGCATTGAAATGTTGTTTCTTTCATACTTTGTCTTGAAGTACAATGACTGGCAAAGTACACAATGCAATCATTGTTGCCAGATATATTTACCATATAAAAAAAATTATAAGTATGGTTAACCTGATTGTCATTCAATTATTATTTGCTTATAGATTTTTTTAATAAAATGAATAAAATTAAGTTTTCAGCATTTGTTTAGGTTATATAATAAATAAAAGTCACAAGAATATTTTAATATGAAAATAACACAAATTAAAGATATGCTGTGTGGAATGTGTTCATGTCCTCTTTTCCATGTATGGAAAAGTGGATAACTGTAAAGTAATTTTCAAGGGACAATTATAAAAATGTAAAATTGTTTAATACATGTACCTATATCATATCACTATTGTATAAAAAATGTAAGAACAGACAACATTCATATTTTTTTAAAAAATAAAAAATTCCAGGACATTATCAGCAAATTTCCAAGATAATTCCAGAATTTATAAGAAAGTTTGGGTAGAATTTGCAGTGATTTGTAAACAAATTCACTGCCCTTGGATGTTTATTAATTTATAAAGAATTTTAATTTATCACAATGTCAATTAAAAACTGTATTATTAATATTCTCAACTGTCATGTAACATGTACACTATAAAAATATATTTTAGTATTAATAGAATTAATAGCAAAATAGTTCATGATAAAGATTTTCTGGAGTGGGCTATGTAGAAAACATTTGAATTACTTCACTTTTCCAAAATTATAGAGTTATTAACATATTAATATTAGACATGTACATTTATTGTATAGCCAGAGGATGTGTAACTTGAATGTATTGTTGGGAATAATGCATAAAAGGTATTAAAAATTTGGATTTAATAAAACTTTGTTCAAGGACATTCCAGGACCATATAAATCCTGAACAGATTATAAATGCTAAATCATTTTTTGAATGAACTGGTCTATTATATATACTAATGTACAAAATTCAAACTTTAAAATAAAAATTAGTTTTATAATGAGGTATAATATAGGATAAAAATTTAAGGAGGATTCAAGAGATATATCTAAATTTTTAAAATGCAAGGGTTTTCCAGAAGTGTTACCTATAATTTAAGTTTTTTTTTAGGGATAATGAAAACCTGAATATCTATAATATATTTTTATTGTTTATACTTTTATACATTTATTTCCCTAATCATGTCTTTGTTATGTGGCAATAGTACACCTAAGATTTTAGGCATTTTTATCTGCATTTTTTAAATTAGCCTTTTGATATTAATTGGCATTGAGAAATAAATTGGCCCAACTGATGGAAAGCAAAATAAAAATAATGGGTAAATAATGCAAAATCTAAATGAGGTCAATTTTTAAACTAATTACTTTTAATCTAAACAAATTGTGACAAAATTGTTTTTTATCAGACATGAGCCAAATCCCAATTTTAATTGAGTAAAGAAAAACATTTAGGAAAAATATATTAAGAAGGATGAACATGATAGGAAAGTTTCTATCGTTAAATATTTAAATTATTATGGGTAAAATGTATTAACTAGCTAGACGAAATCATACTGTCTATTAATTTTAAAACTAACAATACATCAAAATTATAAATATTTTTAAAAATTATATAATTTTAGTTAATACGTATTTTAAAAATTCATAAATAAAGTATAAATTAATTAAGAAATAAAATAACTATACATACATTTGGTTCTGGTGCAATTAAAGCCATTTAGGATTAACAAAGAGACATCGTGCAACAAAAAATTAGCACAAAATGCGCCCATGAAATTTGACAAATTAGCCGCTTTTTAAAGTCATCATAAATTGCTTGTGCCAAACAAAAAGTCACTTGAGTTCGCAAAGTAATACAAAATAATAATAAATATTTATAATGATGCAATATATAATAAGCAATGACTTATATATTATTTATCTATACCGGCAAACTGACCCATATTCAACAGTAATAGACGTCCGCGGAGGAATATATCTATTTCGATAATCAATGCCAAATTGATGGCGAAAGTTCAACATTAACTATAAGATTAATGAAATTTATAAATTAATCGATTAATATTTAATAAAACCCTCTTTAAAACGAAACTAATATCGTATATAAATGAAATGCGCTCTGGAAGTTTTAATGATTAGGTTGCCGGTCTAGATAAATAATATATAAGTCAATGATAATATGACTTTAAATAGATTCCAGCGAAACAAATTAATATAATAAATTTAATATATTTGAAACAGGTATAGACTTATACATCAAGGCAGGCAAATTGATCAAAAAAAGACCAAAGCGCGTTTCAATTATATACAATATTAATACAGCGGATAGTGATATGTATAATCGTGTAATTTGTGATAAAAGCATGAGTTTTGAATTGTAGCTAGAATATATAGTATTACAATTCATTTTAGCTACAATACCAAGCTAAGATTTATAAAAGGCAGCATTCAACCTTTATCGGTTTTTTTCATGCCAGTATCACCTTAAAAGCTATTTATCTCTAAGTAAATAAGTAAAACAGGGGCAGTGGGGGTACATTATATCGTATTTTTGTATCCTATTACATTGATATGAAAACCTCCAAACTAGTCAAACTGTTATTCTACACGGTTTCAATTAAGCCTCTTTGAGTCAAATTTTGATAGATATACTATCTTTGTTTATCTTCTATATGTATTTATGTATATATACAAATTTTATAAAGATATAATTTATACAACGTAGATAGTATCATAGCTATATCAATCATTAAATCAATAAAATCGATATTTATTGATTTATATCTATGGTTATTCACATTTTAATAGATCTCTATGAATTGTGGCACATATAAGATGCTTAAGACCGGACAGTAAATGTGTGCCAAGCCTAGGTTTAATGAATTGAATGACAAATGATTAAATTCGATCATTGAATCATTTGTTCATTTACAATTCATTCATTTAAATGCACTGCAAACACGTTTGAACTCCTTGGTCCGCCATGAGGTGCCATATTTGGCACCACACTTAGAGGATTTTTTCATTTTTGTCTAGAGGTCTGTCTTTAAAGTCAAAAACTTGATTTTTGGTAAATTTTTTTTTATTTTAAAATTTCAAAATATATTATATGTATTCTTGCTTGTCTTACGATATTATGGCTGGGAAATACTTATAAATGTTAAAGGAAAAATTTTCATAATTATTGCTGATTCATTTTTGAACTAATTTCTGTACAATATTCCTAATCCCGAACATTTACATTATTATTATTATTACGTATAATGGTACTTAATCTGTTTCATTATACTCATAATACTCATTTGCGTTCTGTTAAATGTTTTTAAATATACATTATTATTTATATAATTTTCTATATTGTCTCATATATATTGGTGTAAAATTTTGTGAAAAAAGATACATCCACTTTCATAATTTCAAATGCTCATAAATAGATAGAAACTTGCTGTTTTTTGCACAAGAAAGGTCATTTTCCATCGAATATTATAGATATAATAACTCTTTTTTTCAAAAAACCTCTAAGGGTGGTGTTTTATGGAACACGTCCCATTTATGTTGGATATTTCGTACGTTCGTCATCGACTTGTAGAAATTATATTTGTATATATCTTCTCTTCTTGCCTTTAAGTATTTTAGTCATGAAACCAGTACGCGATCGGGATAGAATATGTCTGGGTAGATAAATAATTCAGAATACCGGCATTGGACTGTCTTGATATTGTCATCCAAAATATTTGGAAGATTTGTATAACATACTGGGCAAGCGTATTGGCGTATAGGTTGGATATAAAAGCGAATAGAATTTGATGATATGCATTGGTGCAGAAATTACATATTAAGCATAACTACGAAGTTGGTGCGTTTGTTGTCTATAGAAACAAAGAAAAATGATTATCTAAATTCATAACAAAAGTTGAATTAAATATTCAAGATTTTATTACCCCTTAATATGAATTATAAAACAAAATGGCGGCCATTGAAATTAGTCAAAAACTATTCGAGATAGGAGATAAAAATTTGGTCGTAGTGATAAGAAAATGTATCAGACATAATATGTAATTATAGAATATAATCATTATTAAATGGATGACTAAATCTAATTTTTTATACAACAAATATTTAAACAAATGAGAGACTGTCATATCTAGTTGGCAACCTCAATATCAACATTTAGAATTAAAAAAAGTGTTTTCATGTACATAAAGCAAAATCATTATTGAAACATGCATGGAAATCTGAATGAGTGCAAATGTTTAATTCCAAAATGTTTTTATCTCAAGGTATATACGATACAAAAAAGAAGAAGTCATTTTCAACGAAGAATTCATGCTGCACTGTTTGACGAGTTCTATTTATTTTTATTATAGTATATTTAATATAAATTTCGGGAAGTTTGTAAACATTAATGATCTTCTTTTGAATAAAACGTACGCTCGGTATTACCTATATTCCCGCAGGTACTCCGGCATGAAATTCTCTGTGTGGTCACACCATCATTTTTATGACCCACACTCCAAACACCCAACAAATTATTTTAACTAAGAGTTTTAAATTTTAAAAAAGTACAGTTGGGTCATGACCGAATTAACGAAGTGACAATAAAACATGCGGCCTCCTTGTATGGGCACATAATAATGGATATGAGCATAACAATACACAATTGACAGACTTGTGTATTGGCAACTGTGATTTAGAAATTGACGTAATAGTTTGAATCCTAAACAATTAATCGAAAGCACGATGGCAACTCCTGTAGGTGATTTGCGACAACCATGGCCATGACTCAAACTAATAAGAAGGGAACAGAGCATGAGGCGAAATGAGATAAAAGCCGTTTCAAACCCTTTTTCAAATCGCTTGTACAAAACAGTGCTTGCTGCACAGCTATAATATCAAGTACGAGTTTTTTTCTAGCTAGGCATGTTTATGAAGATGTTTATTATTAGAGCTTTTGACAAATTCTTTCAAAAGCGATGTACATGGAACTTTTCTGAATTTTTTTTACGTAATAGTATATAATAATATGTTTGTATCCCGCTGTGAAGCTTGGGAAAACGACCTTTTAAAACGAATAAGGTTGAATGAGATTGACTGAGGTTAATTAAGGTTGAAGTGGTCCTTCAGTGAGGAAATAATAAATACAGTTCAAGGTCGGTATCATGGACATTTTTTATACACACAATTGACTACCGGAACTGAACCTGGAGGACAGAGGGGAAAGGGAATAGGTCCCACATTAAGAGAAGTGGCAGATCAGACAGCTGCTATAAGCTTTTGTTTTGAATGTGGTCCAGTTTTAACTGTAAATGGAGCAGGAGAGGGGAGAATAGAGGAGACACGTACCTCCCATAAAAGATTTTTATTATTTAAATTTATACAGTGAGTGTTTTTATTTATTTTTTATTGCATTTTAGCTTCAGATATATTTCTATGTCAATTTTCTACAAATTAAATGTTTACCATTGTTTTTTATGTCTTTCTAAATTACTTATTTGAAAATATAAAAAATTATGTATTTATCTATAAAAAATATTTTACCATATGAAAGTTAGAAGTGTTTTTCTATATTATCAATTTAATTTTAATTCATTAATTTCAATTATTAACAAATGTGTGAAAAATAATAATACAATCAGTTTAAAGCATAATTTAATTAAAAAACAACACTCATAATAAAGAATTTAAGATATTTAAATTAAAAATTTGTTCAACTATATCTTGGCAACAGATGAGGATTCTTTTACAATGAGGTATTTATTTATTAGCTACGTTGTTTTTTTATCACTAACCGCAAACAGCAAGAATATTTCTACCTTTTTATAGCATTTTATATGTTGCCGGATAGTTTCTGATATATCTCTCTCGTCTGTCGCTTCTACAAAAATCAATTTGACTCCAAATGGAACATTGAAAGCAGATATTGATAAGATTTTATTTTACGATCATATTCTTCCCAACTTGTTTCCTAGTTAATATTGATTTTTAAACAATGGATGATGTTTCACATTATATATATATATAGAACTAAAAAAGAGCATTTATTAAAATGTAATTGTTTTATTTTTGTATGATTGAAACTGCTTTATTGTGTATCAGAGGAGCAAATCTTTTTAAAGTACTGGCTAAATAGTCAAACCGTATCAATTATATAAACAAATGGGATGAATACAAAACTTTTCGACTTATAGTCAGTCACTCTTCATTGTTTATACTAAAATATGTAAGAAAGCAAAAAGTCAATTCGTAAGAATCGTATAAGTAAGAAATATGTATAACATTATTATATCAAAGATATAATTGGCTTTGTTATTGTATAATTAAGCTATATATTATAGTATTAATATAATATAATTTTTTATAATATATTTTTGTGTAATATCCCTCTTAACATCATGAAACAAAATTGGTTGGTATTTTTTAGTAAGTTGTCGATATAAAAATAAACTTAATATACTTTTTTTTTAATTAAAACGTTTGAATAAGTTTGTTGAATCATTAATATTAACTTTTCAAAATATTTTATTAATCAATTAATTTTCATTAAAATAATTTTAAAAGATTTATTGAGTGAATTATATACCAACATTTTAAATGCTGTACATAAATATTATTTGAAATAATATTATTTATACATTTTATAATAGATTAGATATAATCGAAAATAACTATAAATCAATTAAAAGGATCAAGATATCTTGATAAAAGGGAATTTTTAATAATTAAAATTGAATTATTGTTTACAGAAACATCAGATAAAATATTTAGAGGAATAAACAAAAAATGAATTCAGTAAATCTAATAAAGTTAAATAACATATTAAATAATTTACTGTAGACAAACAATACTTTAAAATTAAATGAATTATAACATACACTAATAATGTAATAATAAATAAATAAATTTCACCAATTTGAGGACCGGCCATCTTTGTTTCTCCATACTCTATAATATTCCACTATCGTTATTAATACTGTAATACTATTATCGTTATCAATACTCTAATTCCATTATCGTTATCAATACTCTAATTCCATTATCGGTATCAATACTCTAATAATATTATCGTTATCAATACTCTAATTCCATTATCGTTATCAATGCTCTAATAATATTATCGTTATCAATACTCTAATTCCATTATCGTTATCAATGCTCTAATAATATTATCGTTATCAATACTCTAATTCCATTATCGTTATCAATGCTCTAATTCCATTATCGTTATCAATACTCTAATTCCATTATCGTTATCAATACTCTAATTCCATTATCGTTATCAATACTCTAATTCCATTATCGTTATCAAT
>JAUZNC010038757.1:0-18227 GCA_034780395.1 Vannuccia rotundouncinata | reverse complement strand
TGTCTACATTTTTGCTGTCTTACCCAATCTTGGTCTTTGTAACAATAACTAATATATCCTTTTGCTGTGTAAGTTGTAGTATTAGCATTAGAATTAATATTAGTATACAGTATACTCGTTTGCTATAATATATACCCGGTCTGGTCGAACAGCCGGGGAACCAAATCTGTATCCTCCGATAAATGCTAAATTAATAAACTTATCCTATAACTTGATTCTTGATTTATTATCAAATATAAACATTATATTAATATAACAAAATTAATAGATAATTATAACAAACATGAATCCACATCAAAATTTTGAATGATTAAAAGAAAAACTTATTTTTTTGAAATTTTGAAATATAAAAAAATATTTTTAAAATAAAATAATTTATAAATTTAATCTGCCTTAAAATAAATTTTATTCTTTGATTTTTCAATTTTTGTAACATAAACTAGTTGAAAACATCCCGGACTATCATCATGACAAATTTTATGCCCTTGGCGCTATAGGAACATCGTATTCAAAAGGGGAGGGGGGCGTGAAAGCGCAAAAAATGGCCGGTATGGATAGGGGTAAGAAGTCTTTAAAAGCATAACAATAGACCTCTTATTTCGTCTCGGTATGAATATATTCGAATACCTAAAGATGAATTTTATTAGAAGTATAACTTAAATTATATAGTATTATAATACTGTTCGTGGGATGCATATTTACTAGTACCGAGTAATTCGACCTTTGAACATGACAGCGTGCTGACGATTACAGAAAAGTTATTTCGACGGATGCAAAAAATTAGAGCATTCGAATAGGAAGAATTTTTATAAATAGAAAAAATCACTTTTTTCAAATTAAGTGGATTCTGAACTAGAATGGGGTTAAGATGCATAACTTCAGAAAATGCTCCTTTAACCCTAAAAGCACGCAAAACAAAAAGTTACATTAAGTACGCAAACTGGACGATGGATCCATCCAGAATTTCCTAATTTAAAAATAGACAACATTGTCTCACTGTCGGACTTGATAATCAATCAATCAATCACGTAATTTATCTGTCGAATTATTAGGTACCATGTTGATTATTAATTTAAATTCGTCAGTTCTGTTATCTATAATTATGATATTATATAAATCAGAAACATACAAAAAGTCATATATATTTACATCAGCAACGGCAAATCATTTTGTAATATACCATGGCTCTCGATCGTACGATTGTTTTCATCAAAAGTATTGTAAGTTTGTAACAATAATATATTCGCAAAACAAGTTTTTATCAAAACGATTCATAAAAATCAGTCCTATAATTCAGGAAATGTTTATCGATTGTTTGAAATACACACTACGTACACAATACATAATACACAGTTATAAAAATATCTTTTCAACAATATTTTATATCGTTTTGAAGAAACCAGACCTTCCATTCATTTACTCCATTCCTAATGATCTCAATAAACTGTTAAACTCTCCGGTAGATATTACTATAAAACTTTCTAGGCGTAAAATGGGCTGAAAAGTCCGAATCTATTGACAGAATTTGATTTGGAGCTTTTCTTTTTTCCTACAAGCCAAAAATAAAATATGTGTCAATTTTTTTGGGACTCCGATCAAACATAACCCTGAAAAAGTCTATGACACTGACCCAAAAGGTAAGGAGATACGAAAAACCGGTGTTAGGGGTTCTAAGACCAGTCTTAAAATCTTTATAGTTTTACATTGGGAAAAATTCCATTTCGATTTACTCTGGCAATATTCAACGGATCATGGATATTCTTTTTTTATGGATAGCGTTACTTTATGGTCACGTAGAGCATTTAAACTTTCTGATCCGAGCTTTAATAAAAATGAAAAAAATTGATTAAAATTAAATAAAATTTATTTTATATATAGTAAATTTTGTTATAATTAATTAAAACAATTATAAAAGCTGTACACGTTGAATTATTGTTGTAGTGTCATATTGACTCAGTATAGTAGGTAGGACTACAAAATTACCGAGGGAAAACATTGAATGTAAATAAAAAATATATTGGTAATTAACTACAGTAACGATAATTTATATGTACACCACAGGGGGGACCTTTACAGCTAAGGCCCCCCCCCCCCGAAGATGCTAAATTCAGAATTATTATGTAATATATACAGAGATACTGTTTGATTGGTTAGATTGAATTAATTCAATTGTGTTCAAATATATATTTTTTGTAATATTTATTTATTTGCGAATAAAGGAACAAATTAGTTAAGTAAATAGTAAATTAATGTAGATTAGATATGAGTTATATTTATCTAAAAACTTATACGATTTTCAATACTTCTCTAAATTGTATCTAATACAGATAATTAACTATATATTTTTGATGAAAAATGTATTTTAAATCTTTCGAATTTTTTACTCAGGTGATATGAGTCTTTTCAAAGTAAATATCTTTGGAATGGAACATTCATTATAATAATATTAAAAGTTCATTTGGCAAAATTCCCACACGGATACACGGTGTCCCTGAAGCACAAAAAAGCTGCGGACACCAATTCTAATTCTTCAGAATATTTTATCTACAACCTATAGGAATTGCAAAAAATATCAAAATTGAAATCTTTCATCTAGCCGTTTTTATGTATGACGTCAGAATTCAAAATGGACGCCATTTCAAGCATAACTAATATAACTAATAAAAAGCACATTTCAGACCAATTTAAATGTATAATAAACAGATAAGCAGTCAAGTAAAACCTAACAGAAAATTTCAGTTTCAATTGGACATACCATTCCCTTGATAACGTCATCAACTATTTTGAAACGGGAATGTTAAATTTTCAAATAAAATCGAGTACAAATAAAATAAAGCAACAATTTAAAATATATAAATGCGTTAAAAGATAACAATTTATACTAAGCCTATCATGAATATTGACTTCAATGTCTTATTATGCTCCTTGATGACGGCACCACCTATTTATTCGTCAAAAATCGTTTTATTTACTAAATTATCTAAATAAAAGCAATAATATGGATTTTAATTAAACTTTTCTTTCGTGGTCTACTATTTAATATATACTAAATAGAATCTTATTATACATACGTCATAGATATGCAAAGCTAGCGCCTGTAATTTTAATAAATATAATCGCAATATAAAAATATATGAAAATTGAACACTGTTCTATACAATTATGTTACAATAAAAATACAGAATAGAACTTGATAACTACATTATCTAATATCAATAGTCAACCTTTCCTAGGTAGCACATTTAAAAATAGCAAACACGAAAATATAAATCAGAAATGACGATATTTATCTAAAACTATCCGAAAATGTATAATACAATATGATTGTATATAATCTTCGTTACATAATTGTTCAAATTCAAATTAATTGTATCTTTCTCTTTCAAGACAATAATTCACTTAACAACTTTATGTGTATTATAAATATTGTTCTTCCAATCTAAATTCTATAAACATTTCTATGAATTTATCTAATTCAATTATATGCAATTTTACTAAATCTTATTGAAAAAAGTTAATTAGTATATATTTAAATATATTACATTTATTATTTGAAATGTTAAAAAAATAGAAATTGTCACACACACGCCGATGATGTATTTGAAGGACATTTAAAATTATTATGTAAAAGATGGACATTCTTTTATAAGTAATTTTGATATTTAGTTTGGTGCATTTATATTTCATAAAGCATGTTTTAAAATATCTAAGCCGGTCTATATGCGTTTACATGCACTCTACCAAAAACTCTTGATAAACATGACCGCAGAGTCCTTGTCTGGTATAACCAGACTAAATTAGCAGTATCAGCTCGCGGAAAAGGGATTTCAGTCGTCCATTAATGTTCTCTATAGGCTAATTGTCGGTTTGGAGGGTGATCAATTTCGTTGTGTTGAACGCATTTTTAAGATGAGATCCGCTTCTACGCTGTTGGTCCTCAGGATAGGTGCGCCATCGACTTATCGCTTGTATAGCATAGTATAATTAAGCTCTATTGCGCAAGGCTGTATATTGCGTCCATAATAACAATCGGAATGTCGGAAATTCTGCTGCCCATGAAGAGTCCATAAATTTGGTAATATATGTTGTATCGTTGAACTTCAAGGAACACTTTCAGAAGTTGTTCGATGTATATGGATGGCTGTGCGATGACTTTTATAAAAGATGACTTTTGTATAGATTTTTAAGTGTCAAGAGGGACAGTTCTCAAAAGAGGGACGATCTGCTGTCCCTCTTTGTTTTCATCGTAAAACATGAATTTTCACTTGATAACCAGGTCTAAAATATTTTATTTTTCGCTAAGTTTGTCGTATAAATAAGTAACAAATTAGAATGAAATACTACTACTAAGTATTATCTAATTTCGACCAGTAAAATACAATAATAATTTAAAATTTGTCTTGCTCTGAAAAATCTATTTAAAAAATGTAAATGCCAGACAATATTTGTGCATAGTTGAAACCTTTAATATTTGCTTCGATTCAATATTATATCATATTAAGAAGGTTTTATTGATTAAGTTATGCATATACGACAAGCTTAGCGAAAAATAAAATATTTTAGACCTGGTTATCAAGTGAAAATTCATGTTTTACGATGACACTAAAGAGGGACAGCAGATCGTCCCTCTTTTGAGAACTGTCCCTCTTGACATTTAAAAATCTATACAAAAGTCATCTTTTACACCATCGGTAAACGCACACACATACGTGAAAATATAAAAAATATATGTAATTAAAAAAAAATTAAGAACCACAAAAGCTCTAAATATTGCAAAAGTATTTAGGTAATATAATAAATTATAAATATTAAATGTAATTGTTATATATAGTCTTTGTTGCATTTGAGTTATTAAATCAACTGTTGATTACATTGAGGACATTTTCAACTTGAGTGTCCTGTTTTCGGCAAATCGCAGAGCTGAACATATATATACAAATATGATTCGATGACTACCTAAACCTTTATATTAAACCTTTATTGAGATGTGAGAATAATTTTGAAATTAAACAAATTGCAATTGTTTTTTTTGGAATTTTTTATACTTCTCAAATAAATTTTAAAAATAGTATGAACATTTTTAACATGAACATATCACACATTTGAGGCAAGACAAACAGAATAAAATTTTAATGAATTATAATATTACGTTGAAGATATATTTGAGACCAGTTTAATAGAATCTTTTTTTACTTACAAGTCACATAAAATACTCAGACATAATAAAAATAAAAAGACAGTTTAACATTGTTGTATGATAAGATGACTTGTTAATAGAATTATTACAGGGTATGTACAACATTGATCCGGCCCCTCAAAAATTAAAAATCATTTTAAATATTCCATATCATATCATAAAATAATATAATTTCATAAACACAAATGTAGATAAAATTCATATAAAACACAATATGTACAAATACTAAATAGAGAGCGTTAAAATAGTCTTAAAATGTATCAATAGTCAGTGTGAGACCTGCAGCAACGACGACGGCAGCAACGACGACGGCAGCAACGAATGCATTCAAACGAGCTGGGAAAGATCTTAGAGGATGTTCAAAAAGAATAGTGTCATTTTCGAGTTGTGTTAGTGTATCATTAAGTACACGAATTAGAGTTTTCATTACGAGCTGTGGTTCAGTATGGAATCGTTGGTCTACCTTGTCTTTAATAATTGAACCGAAGTTTTCGCAGAGATTTAGATCAGGAGAGTTACCTGGCAAAAATCAATGTTGTTTTGAATAAATAAGTGTTAGGTTGCAAGAGCTTTAATGCGAAATCGTAACCTGATTACCGTCCAAATATTTTTAGGATTTTGAAAAATCTGTATTAAATGCTGTTCCAAAAAAGTCTCTCGAAAGTATTCACCTGTCCATGATTGCCATTGCTCTTTGATCACCCACACCATCTTCCTCGAACTAAACAAACGAAAAAGTAAATATACTGGGGATGTGTTTCACTGTTGGTCTAAATCGTTCGTGTTCTGGAATTTTACATCTGGTTTCTACGATTTGGTTTATGATGCAAGGGGACATAAAACTCATCAGAGCATGCAACATGGAGGAAATCTTCCTCACCCCAGTCATTTAGGAACTCGCAGAACTAAAGCCGGCTTCTTGGTTTCTCTCAGTTTTGAAGGACTTTCGTATAAAATGAAAAGGTTTCAACTTTATTGATTTCATATAATTGTAAATCGTTGATTTACATGGATGACAGTCAACAGTATCACCTCTATAGCAATCACAACTCGCTAAGTAAATTTTCGAACAATGTTCAATTGTTTATTTGAACTAAGTCTTATTATTCTCTTCTCATGTTCGTTTAATACATAGCCACTTTTGCCTATAAGATGTTTATCCATTTTTGTGTGGTAAGGATCTTGATTCCAATTATCAGTTACAAAAGTTCTAACTCGTCCAATTCTTTCCATCACCCATTCACACGTAATAAAATCTGCTTCATTATCCTTCATTATTCATTGCGCTTTTCCTCGCTGTCATAAAAAAATAACAAATAAAAAGTAATACATTGTAATGAATAAATATTTTAACTTACCACATTTAAAATTTCAAAAGGTTTTCACAGTTACGTACAAGAGATACAAATTAGAGGGAACATGGGAATCTATCTACATACATGTGAAATTGAAAAGTTTTTATTAGTAAATAAATAATATTTAAAGAAAATTGTCTAAAAAAAGCTACATATGCAAATGATCGGAATTATTATTTTTTTATGTGTTAAATTTATTAATATTTAATTATAATAATACAAATAAGAAGATTATTGCACTTAATGTTGAACATTTGTAAAGATCAGCCGAGTTAGTTTATGATTGTTTTATTTTCAAAAGCTATAGTGAACGAGATGAAGGAATTTCTGAATCGTGTAGTTCTCGATGGAGGTTGTATATAAGTCGACGATTTTAATTTTAATTGTGTAAAATGTATAATCACTGGCAGTGGCTTATAATCCTATAATTTCCTGGCAGCAGTGTTACGTTGAACAAAAATAGCTGGAAAATCGTTGCATGAACATGGGTAGATGTTGCAGGTGAATCGATGGAAGCGTTTTTGAACGGCTTCAAGTCTGTTTCCTTTGTTCTTTTGCATACCAATAAATAAAGAAGACACGTACTCCAAATTTGCATTTTGTAGGTTAATTTTGATGACATGAGCTGTTGACCAGTCAAGCATTTTTTTATGTTCTCTAAGAACGATCGAAGTGACTATTTTGTTTGATCCTTGTTGTTTGTTTGTCCGCAGTTACGCTTAGGATTTTGAGGCATAGCCTCGGCCAAAATAGCCGATCCTGCTGAAAATTAACCCATTAATGCGGATAAATATTTTTTTTTGATTTTTCTGAATTTTATAATTTGTTTTATTTTATAAGGACCTAATAAACAAAAAAAATATTTAAAAATACAACTGTTTATTATATAGAGAAACAGACATGTGACCATATGGTCACACTAGACATTAACCCATTAAAATAGCATTATTATAGAAATTATAGTTTCTGTAGGTTATAAATAGGACAATACAATAACAACATTAGTCTTAGGTCCATTTCCTTTTTTTTGCCACTGACATTTATTCGATAGCAGCCCACATTTTGGTCCATCTGGTCTGGGCCTCCCATGAACCTATTATATTGATTCACCATATTTGGTCTGTTGAATTCTACTTTTTTTCCTTCAGTTCGATTAAACCGTAGACATTTACTTATAGGATTAACTGGATGACAGTTGGATGCTAAAGAGACAACTTTGTTATCTTTCCAGTGTACTACACAAAATTGAGTCTTCACATCTGATGCAAATTCATAAGTGCCTCTTTCCTTTTTTCCAAATTTTTCTTTTTAGGTAACTTACATTCCTTGAGGATTCGGTTTTCCCGAATTGTGTCAGTTCCCCCATAACCTCTTCTTTGAAGTTCCAGTAGAAGTATTGGGCTTGTAAAGAGGTTATCAAAATAAAAGGAGTATGGTAAATCTTTTATAACTAGCACATCCAAAAAATGCAATAGTGGGGCAGCACATTTTCCAACCAGTTTGTCATAGTACTTTGGCCTATCACCAATAAATTTTCCCTGATAGCCATCAAATTGAATAAGATTACCATTTACTGTGTTGATTGCCCATATTTTATAGCCAAACCTTATTGGTTTACCACAAATGTATTGCTTGTTACCATGTGACCTAAAGTATCTGATCATTGCTTCATCATTTCCAATATTTTGTTCAGAATAAAATGTTTGCTGCAATTTTCATTCACAGAAGTTAACAATTGCCGTAGCTTATACATTTTGTCCAGTCTGTTGATTTCATCATTGTTAGCAAAATGTATATTACTCACTATTGAATCAAACTGGTCACGTCTCATGCTATTACATATAACTTTGTTTTGAACATCATCCGATTGTTGCCAGTAAAGGCATCTGTTAGGCACCTTAGAATAACCTGACAAAATTTGAATTCCAAAAAATACTTTTATTTCATTTTTCTCAACATTTAAATTTGCCACATTCTTTGATGATGCACAATGATTAGATTCTATTACAATAATATCAAATATATCGTCTGTATAAAATAATTCAAAAAGCTCTACAGGTGAGAAATTTGGGTATCCTTGATAATTTGCCTCAGGGAAGAAAGGCATATATGGAACAATGTATTGACCTTTTGACCATTTAAGTTTTTGAAATTTATTTTTTAAATCCACTTCAACCTCAGCTCTTTTCAATTTATCTTCATTGTTTCTTCAGCCATATTTTCTTCATCATATTTTTCACCTTCTATTGCATCCTTATTACTTTTGGAAACAATTTCAGCAGGTGCTGACAGTTGACGACCTGTAAGGCAATTGATATTGTTACTATCCTCTTCATCAGAATCTTCATCAGTTAGAATATGAGCTTCGGTGGCTCCATAAAAACGGCTTTAATATCATCATCGTCTGCTTCAATTATTGCCACAACTTCATCTACTGTGTATCTTTTCTTTGACCTGGAATAAAAAAGTATACTTGTTACAACTCATTGAAAGTAACTATTATGTAATAGTCATGAAATTTAGCATTTCTACATGTTATGTATACCTACATGGGTAATATTTACTTCATGAAATTACAAGATATCTATTATATCAACATTTTAAAAACAGACTAATAATAATAGTCAACACTAATAAGTAAATATTCACTAAAAATAATTATGTATGAAAAAGTAAGTTCCTCTGTGGCACAGTGGTAGTGCTACAGGATTATGAGGCGAATAACCCTGGTTCGAGCCTCACAAATTATTTAATTATTCAAATATTTTTTTTAATATTAAAAAATATATAATTTATAAATATAATTAAATATAATTAATAAAAGTTAGTAATATATTTAAAAGGAATACTTTTTATTTATCTACTACTTAAGCGTTAAACTCCTAGTGTGACCATATGGTCACATAAACTTTTGATTTAAAAATATAGTTGATAAATGTATTTTTAACGAGTCTATTTGGGCTAAATATATTCTAGGTAAACTTGGAATATCATTTTATCTAACAAATGAGCAAAACTTATTCAATTTTTTATTTGATATAAAGTTTAAAAACAGTTCTTACCTGAATTTATCATTTTGGTGCGTTTCTGAAAATGCCATTTTTAATTAATTCAGTTAGCAAAAGGAAATAAATAAATTAAAACAAAACTATAAATATATGTTTGTATTAAAGGATACTTGAGCTTTAGAACATTAATGAAGAAATATATCTGTGTATTTTTTCTATAAGCATATTAAAACAAGACTTGTTTTGTGTGACCACATGGTCACACTAGTCAATAATGGGTTAATGCACCCCTCCTGGGTCCCAAAGTCTCTAGATGTCCATAAATATATTATTAGGGGTAAGACTAGAGCAATTTTATATGCTATGTATTTAAATCAGTAAATTTTTGTTAATGATTTGTTAAAATAATTTTTATTGTTTAATTTCTTCATTCATTGCTATTGCTTGGCAACTATTTAGCCTCGATATTTAAATATTCAAATAAATAACGCTATTTTTAAGTGAAATATATACTTGTTATAATAAATGCAAAAATACAGAACTTTATTTGATATAGCATTATAAGCATACAAGTCTTGACATCCAGTGTGCATTGAGCTGACGAGAGCTAGAACAACAAGGAAATTTACTTTGAGTTAGAATAGAGCAGGTTATATTTTTTAGGGCATTGATTATAAGCAAAATATTTTTTTTTGACTACATTACAATTCATATTATTGTTCATAATAGAATAAGATTAAGAATTTTTTTATCTTCTATAATGATTGAATATTCTGTCTATTCTCTATGAGTAAGTAAAATTATACTGTTTTTTTAAAAATATTTTCTATTTACAATTTTTAAATGCAATATTTACATTCAAAATAATTATTAACATAAAGTATTATATACAACTTAAATGCATCTACACTCTAAAAAATAACTTTAATAATATAATAATATTATTTTATTTTTGGGTTAAGAAACACAAAATAACAGTAGCATTGTTTATTAGGAATAGTATATTATTCATACCATTCATTCACATTGCTAACTCTGGTTTAGGATCTCACAGTTCAATGCTTTTATTACCTAAAATTCAAAAGAATAAATTACTACTAACTATAATCATACATGCCAATGCAGTCAATAACAACAAGCTACTATTTAATACATTTACAAACACAATAATAATCAATACAACATAATATATAATATTTAATTTTTTCTTTTTTAAATACATCTTTAAATTCACATTTTCTTATATTTACTTATTTCCTATAATATTCTCATGATCAAATAAATATAATTTCTGAATGTATTTATTTATATATATAAAAATATATATATATGTTGCATCCCATTGGCGAATTCATACGGTTCGCAAACCCTACATACCGTTGGCAAATAATGGTTAATTATGCAACTATATTTGTCTGCTTTGCTTTATATGAACAAAAATGCAGTTGGAGAATTCATAATTTGCGAACCGTAGGTGGTCATGTGTGTACCTTTGGAGAATTTTATTTTTATATAATCTGTTATAAATGAGGGTAATTGTTTTCATAATATTGTAGCCCTATTTATTAATTATTCAATGTGCTTTTTTAATACTCTTGACCTGATGATGAAAAGTTAGTGTCTGTTTAAACAATTTTTAAATATTACTACAATTTAAAATTTTTTTATTTGCTTACTGGTTGTACAGTTCGCGAACCGTACAATAACTTTTGTTGACTTCAACCGTACGAATTTGCCAACCAGATGGAACATATACATTGTATTATATATATATATATAATGTATACATTGATTGATTGATTTATAAAATATAGACAACATATTTAATAAATATAATTTATAATTAATTAATATAACATTCAATACCTACAAGCTTTTCCTTAACTCCAAAACTTACATTTTCTGATTTATAATAATACATAATGATATTGTATTGTATTGTTTTTTTTATAATTTATTAGTTGTAATACACATATCCTACATGACATACAATTGAGGTTATCTTTCCTCTAAATAGATTAATTTAACATTAAAATAAATAGTGTTATTATTAAATTATATTTAAATTATATAAATGTACTTATCTAATTATTTTGTAAGTTAACATTATATGGCAATGAACATTTATATGGACAGTATATATACATGGTAACCCATATATAGAGTACCAAAATTTGTGTTAGTTAAATTTAGAAGAGTCCATGATTATTTAAGATAATTTAATAATTTATTATTGATGTAATGTTGAAATATATGGTAATGTATGGTATGTGTATGCATGTACACATGTACTGTAATTTAAAAAAACAAGGTAATTTAAGTATTAGAGCAATATAATTAACATTTTCTGAATATAGACTTAAAAGTAAGGATTTAAAAAAAAATTGCAAGTTTTTTTTACCAATAACACTTTAGATCAAATTTTAACTTAGTTGTTTTTATGCTTTATTTATCCTCTATAAATAATATGTAATTTTAATAGGATATTCTGCCCAAAATGTTTGTTAATCCATCAATAATAATACCATTTGAAATGTCTACCTACAGTATCTACAGACTAAATAAGCAATGTATATTTAAAATTAAAAGAAATTGAAACTTTTAACATTTTTAGAAAATGCATGCCATTTTAATTTTTGCACCTAAAACTCTGTATAACTATTGATCTCATTTAACCCTTTCTTTATGGCTATATAAATTCAAATTTGTTAGTTAGTATCCTTAATGTTTCCTCATTGGTTAATTATTTTGTGGTCATTTATAATAGCAACTAGCATCCAATTAGCCTCCTACACTGCTTTATATATAATATAAACGCCATATGACCTAGTATACATACTTGAATACAATTTAATATTTTGAATGTTTATCGGTTATATGAGATTATATGTTTTCTTTATTTAATATAGGATATTCTTCATAATTACTTTAACTAGGTATACAATTAAATAAGTAAAATTGTACTATAAAATTATATTATACTAAAATTGAAATATCTTTGTATGATAAAAAGTGAATATACTATAAACCTAAGTATAGTTATACTTTCATATAGTATAATTATTATTTGTTTGCTATTTACTGGAATTTGTTTTCTCATTGTTCTAAAAAACAACACCCCAATTTATTTTTGTACTCTGATATTGAAAAATATTTAATGTGATACAATTGTGCAAATGATTATTATTAAAGAAACAGTGAATGAAATATGCCATTCAATGTTTCATTGTAATTTCATAACCAACACCTGATCTAATGCAAATATGAGTGAATACTTAAGGATAAAGTAGTAGCTAACAGGCCATATATTTTTTTATTTAAGGTCCATGCATTAATTGTCCATGCATAATACAAGCTATTTACAATCTCGATTATAGAGTAAGGTATGTGCTGGTATTGCTCCCTTCTCATACTTATATATGAAAAGTCATCTAGCTCTTATGGCAGTCACCAGTAAAGTTGAATGGTTTGGATGTGGATGCCCTCTTTTTCAATAGTTAAACAAATATAAGCAATATAAATAATTATAAAAGCATAATAAAAGGAGTACTCACAAGTTTCTTTTTTTAAAAAAACAACCCTTTTTGATAAAGATCTGTGGATGGCCATGGCTCTTCACAATTATTGTCCATGCATAATACAAGCTATTTACAATCTCGATTATAGAGTAAGGTATGTGCTGGTATTGCTCCCTTCTCATACTTATATATGAAAAGTCATCTAGCTCTTATGGCAGTCACCAGTAAAGTTGAATGGTTTGGATGTGGATGCCCTCTTTTTCAATAGTTAAACAAATATAAGCAATATAAATAATTATAAAAGCATAATAAAAGGAGTACTCACAAGTTTCTTTTTTTAAAAAAAACAACCCTTTTTGATAAAGATCTGTGGATGGCCATGGCTCTTCACAATTATTTTGTATAACTTCACAAAACAAACCATTTGTAATTTCTTTGATGTTGTACCATTTTATAATTCATAATTTCTTCCTGTATGATTGTATCACTACTGACACAATAAGTTATGAATTGGTTTAGTAATCATGTTATGGATAATTCACATATCCATTTATATTGATTTTAATTAAAATTATTATTTTACTGGCAGGAAAAACAGAAAAAGTCTTTGAAATTTGAATTAAAAAAGGGAAAATACCAAAAAAATATTAGGTGTATTACATATCAGGAAAATTCCAAGAATTTTTTTACTTAGTGCCATATTATTTATTCTCCTCCTGCCTTTCTTTTTCTTTGTAGTAACAATTTATACAGATAGAACAATATATAGGATATACTGTGTTTTGTTTTTGGTTAAATCTGGTGTTCAAGGAACTCTTTACTGATCAAGTCAAGACATTGAAGCAGTCCATTGTGCTTCAATGCAGTCTAAACAAATGGATGTGCATGTTTGATTATGGAAAGCTGATATTGTAACTGACTGTCAACTGGAAAAATTTACTGATTGGCCAAATGCAGTCAACCCTTTATAGACCTTGAAAGTTGATGTTGTCCAAATTCCACTGAAAGTGGCAGGTGATTGTAATATAATTTTGACTCAATATCACCAATCTGCAGACCAAATGTTCAATGAAGGTCACTTATTCAAAAGAAAGACAGACATGATTGACACTTTCTTATTTTAGGGTTTATCACACAAACCTCAGTTTGCTCTGGTTATGTTCCATTGTCAAGATACTTGGAAGAATGTATTTCATCAACTAAGAGATAATTTTAGAAAAAAATGATCTCTTCTTTTCAAGTTGGTGGAATATCCAAGGTGGCCATTGACTTCAAACGTTTCTGCTTCCTTGGCAAGGCCAGGACAAAGTATGCATTATACTTGGATAACCAGAAGACTGCAAAGAACACATAGAACAGAGGGTACAACGAAAACCAAGAAGAATAAAGTGGCAGTGGCTAGGGCAAACTTAGATAAACTGAAGAAGCTTTTGAAATACTTGTTCAAGAAATCTGAGGATTTGGAACTTATGGCTGAAACATTCATGAAATCGTTGCAGCACATCATTAAAACGCATGCGCTCAAACAAAACAGCAAAGATAAAGTTTAGGGTATGGTAAATTACAAACAGATTTGGGAAGCTTGTTAAATAACCTCAGTGCTATCCAAAAGCAACCTAACAACTGGAACTTACTCAATGTATAAACTGTATTGATATTGTATAAACATTATTAAGTCATCTAAGTTGCATATATACACAATAATATCATTACATTTATAATTAAACCAACATTTTACTTATCATCTTTAATTTTTTGTACATATTTTGTGTTAACTCAGATATATTATTTATTATTAAAATAACGAACTCCATAGTAAGAAAATTAATTCAATGAAGACATTCTTCATTTATAAGGTAATATTTTTATTTAATTTATCAAAAAGCCTCGTTTTTGGGATCTTTATTATTATAATTATAATTAACAAAATTGTTTTGTAAAGGTCTATTGTTAGGAAAAGAGCCTCTTTGTTTTGAAGATAATGTTCAATAGTTGTTGGTGAGGGAGGACCATTGCTGGTGATAAGGACACAACATTTGATTTAATAATATTTCACTAGTTACCACTTTTTAATAATAATTGGAATGTTAAATTATCTTTTTATTTTCCTATCCATGAGTCTGCTAAAAAGATATTTTTGTCTGAAATAATTGCATAATATCTCCTATATTCTCATGCTTTTACGAAGTTAATTTTGTTTTGTCTTGTTCATTCTATTGTACATCTTTAATCATATTATATAAAATATAATTGTTAAATTAACTATCAAATTGATCAATCTTCGAAATAATATTTTGACTTTTGGACTATTATTTCTAAATTTTAAATACAATTTTGTGTATATGTATCATCTATATTTCCTTTTTCAGAAATAATAGTAAAATAATGCATTCTTTAATATTTTCATTTTATTATATGAATATATTTATGTCAAGTCCTTCTAATTGTTTACAATATGTAATTATTTTTTGACATTTTAAAATAGATATTTGTCATAGTTTTCTGATAATTACAAATATTTAAAGAAATGAAAAATATATTTTATCTTTCATCAAATACGGTTTAGTATATTTCATGTTTTCAAAAATATTGTGATTCATAAATACTCGTCTTTGATTTATCAAGAATTAATTTTATAGAATTACAAATTCATTTTTACAAATACTATTTTCAATTTGATTAATTTTTATTATAAGTTATAATATACAAAACATATTTAATTTGCTAGTGTAAAATTTCTATTGTTGTTTTTATAGTATAACTTATTGATAAAATAGCTAATGGTAATTTATTCTCAAAAAAGTATAAAAAGCTAGTTATTTTTATAAAAATCAATTATAATATTTTAAATATGGTATTTATATTTTAAACTTCATGTCTATCTTCTTGTCTATCAGCTGTTAACATTTTAATCTATTCAGCATTCAAATGAGACTGTTACTATTGTAGTGTTTTGATGTTTTACAGAATTATTTTTACTTTACATAACCACTTTAGCAAACCCCTTTTTAATTATAAGCATCTATAAACACAATTATCATTTATCTTTTACTTTTAAACGTATTTTTCATTTAAGTTCACAATTATTATCAATTTTATATTATATTTTTCTACATAAATAGTGATTACAGAATTTTTTTTATAATATATACTGTTTTTATTATTAAATATTATTTTTGGTGTTTTCCACCTCACACGCCAAGTGGTCGAAACCGGGCTGTTAAGGTTTCTGCTTGGTTGATACAGTAACTTTTCTTGTCAAATTATAAGTTAGTTTGAGGTTCCATTTCTCAATAGCGTCTAGGTGCTCTCTGATTGTTTGTCTAAAATATATAGCGGCTTTTAACAAGAATAACTCGTGAACCATATATTTTTTGCTTCTGGTTTTCAGTTTCGTTCAATTTAAATTAATAGCTACATTTATAACTTACCTGTTCAACAATCGACAACTAACTTTTAACTACTTACTTATGTATTGCTGTATTATATTTCGTTGTAATAAAATTGTTGAAATTCTAATCATAAGTTTTAAATTATTTGTTATTGTATTTATTTTACATGGAATAAATTAATATTTACTGTTGAGTTTTTCTTTATAGTTCACAAGTAACATACGTTTTTATTTTGACATCTTTATTAAGATGGCATGATCAATAATAAAGTATGTCATAAAGTTGTACGTAATTGACTCATATATTTAGATGACAAACTATACAAGTTTAAACAAATTTATTCTTCATAGTTCATGCTGAAAGTTATAGAAATTCATCATGCTGTTTTTAGAAAGTTGGTAAATACCAATTCGTAAGTGCTTGTGTTTACTGAAGCGGATCTCGTTATGAAGTATTGCACAATATGCTTCTTAGAAAAATAACCATCTAATTTGTAAAGATTCTTACTTTGCGTGTGATTTTGTTAGCCATAAATAGAGTAACTACTTTAGTACTGATCACACAGATTATTTGTAAATGATTTGTATCCAAGCAGAATACGTCACTGCGACCTTGAAAAATTGCGCACTGATAATTGCTAATTTAGCATTCACTTGTCTGTAGAAACTTAAATGTACAAAGATGTATACGATGTGGTGGGGTGGTCTTGAGAACATTCTAACATAACTGAGCACCTTCACATATTGTGTCAAGGTCACATTTCTATATATCGTCTTGTAATTGATCAATTTATACTTACTGACCGGTTTAATCCACAGTGTTACCTATATTTAAATATTTTTATGATCGAATTTTTATGTTATTTAATATCCATTTAAACTGTTTCTTTAATTATTAATTACAATCTATGTAACATTGTAGATTTTATTTATAATTTATTTAAACATTAAAATTAATTTTTGATAATAATCATTGATTGTGGTTAAATTATTTATATAAATTGTTTATAATAAAAATTTAAAAAACAAAACTATACTTCAGAATTTTTTTAACCTCTTCCTTACGGTCTTCAGGGACAGAAAAGTTACTTCCCAGAACGGTTATATAAATTCAAATTTGTTAGTTAGTGTCCTCAGTGGTTAATTATTTTCGCGTCATTTATAATAGCAGCTAATATGGTGTGACACATTTAATTAGCCTCCTACGCTGATTTATGTATAATATGAACTCCATTTGACCTAGTATATATACTTTAATACAATTCAATATTTTCCATGTTTATCGGTAATATGAGATTATATGTTTACTGCATTTTATATAAGATATTCTTCAAAATTATTCTAACTAGGCATATAATTTATAGGTAAAATTGAACTATAAAATTATATATATTATAATTATATTTATTATACGTTTACTATTTATTGGAATTTGTATTCTCCAAATATAATCAACAAATATAATATTCTTAAATGTCAATAACGAAAAGTTATATATATAGAGATTAGGTAAATTCGAGTCGTATATCTGTATACAGCTTATATATAAATAGCTTATTGTATTTCAATTTAGATTTTTTTAATATAAATAAACATAAAAATGCTAAAATATTTGTCTTTATTATCTGTATTATCTAAAATTTACCTAATCTCTATATATAAATATAACTCTTCGTTATTGAAATTTGAGAATATTATGCAACCAATCTAAATAACAGTTGCCTTTCTAGCTGTGTTGTGTATATACATAATTGTGAT
>JAUZNC010038746.1:0-18235 GCA_034780395.1 Vannuccia rotundouncinata | reverse complement strand
AGTTGCGGAAAAAGTCATGGAAAAGGGTCATGGAAAGTCATGGAATTTTGTCTAGTGAAAAGCGTGGGAACCCTGTATATAATGTCAAATTAACTAATTGTGTTTGAATTTTTTATAGTCTTATATAAAAGGGCCCATAATAAAATTATTTGTAGAAGGAGGGTCTATATATTCTTATATAAAAGGGGTCAAAGGTAAATTTAGTTCTTGGGGGCCTTATTCTATATATAAAAGGGCCCACAAAAAATTAGTTTATAGAGTGCCCTATTTTTTATATACTAGCGCCCACCATAAAAAAAATAAGTTTGTAGAGGGTCCATAACAAAATTTAGTTTGTAGAGGGCTTTATATTCTATATATATCTATTTTTATATATAATTGAACTAAATAGAACTGTACTTTTGGATATTGGTATTTTTATAAATTCTGGGTATAGGAAAGTTTAACTATAACGCAAAATTTTCACAGTCCCAGAAATTTCTAATACATATGCAGATTTAACTGTATAAAACATTACACTACAATAATATTTACATATATCCCTAATTAAACGACTTGTGCACCCTTTTTATATAGATAAAATTATTTTTAAAAATTCTAATTTTTTTAGGTGGTATAATTATTCTTTTTAAAAGATACTGCATGATACTCCTGACTTAATTAATCAAAAAAAGATGTACATATGATTAATGTAAATGTCTTTATATTCATTTTAAGCTTTTTATCTGAAAATTTTTTGGCACTTTGTGCCATTTTAGAGGCTCGATTTTCCCCCTCGCCATGTAGTTGCAAGAGTTAATGGCCCTGTAAAAATGATTTCCTCTTTAGACACTCTAGACCATTCTCATGTCTGATAATAAGGACATTCATCCATGCCCGAATAAACAGGGTTCACACCAATCTTGTAAAGCTTTGAATTTCACCATTTAAAAAAAATCAAATGTTGTGGTTTGTAATTTCTTGAATTCCACTGTTTAAGTTTTGTGGTGTCTTATGTTACACCAATTACGATGTTAATATGTGAAAACAAAAATTATGACCTTTGAAAGTGGTAAATTGAAAGCCTTGAATCCAAATATTTTAAATCGATTATACTGGAATTGTATTGACATCTTAAGCATGATTATAAAAATATTTAACTGATTAATATGAGTTTTCATATCTTAATTAATTGTAATATGTTTCATAGATTACATTATTGTGTAATTTTTTTAATTTGATTAAATATTCAAGTAAAACATTATTTACGATACAACTGTAACTTTGTATCTTTGGTCATTTATTCTTTTTTTATATGAGTACATTTTGCTATCTGTTAGATTTTTTAAGAGACTGCTAACAATTATTCCGATTATATAAAATTTATATTAATTATTGTCTTTGATTTTTATAAGCTAAGTTCTTTTGATTATTGATTAACGATTTCCATTTTCACATTTCAATTATTTCAACCACACAGCGCAAGATCTTCATTCGATCTGCCAATGTATTTCCCATGGTTAGCATCACAGGCTGGGCTCCCAGTCCCCATGTAGTACGCCGTGTATACGGCACTATGGAAGTGATATGTGGCACTCTCTTAGCCGCCTGTCCTGGTCCGATTAAAGAAGCCAGCAATATTACTCTCCTCATGCTCATGTTTTTCTCTCTATATGGGGTGTGGCAGTTGGACCAGGGTCTCAAGGAGGCCTCACACTCTCTCGTATTTGGACTCTTACTCACATGTCGACTAGTTATTCGATTACAGGTGAACGAAATTGTCTTGTTAAACATTATTATTTTTATTTGTCGGAAATTAGTTCTATGTTTTATTTTATTAGATTCGATTTATATAGAATTTTAGATGCGACGAACTTTTCAGGAATGGAATGTTACAGCAATGTTATGCTGAACAATATTGACTTCGTTTACACAAGTTTTCGAGCATTTTAATTTTATTCATCCACTTTATCTTTCAAAATATGTAGTTAATATTTTTATAATTCGAAGAGCTTAACTTTTCCTAATTCATAACAGAAAACTATATTTTATTTTTTGCTAGTCCTCATAAACAATTAGATCTACCAGTAGGTATTCAATACACGTTACTGATATTGACTAATTTATCTAGTTTTGAGAGTATTACAGTTGTTTCCTGTACGTATTGATTGAAGCAGCGAAGTTTCATTACTCCTCTCAGCATAACCAACTCTTGCAAATGAGTTTTATTCTAAGTGTATATATTATAAGGGGGGATCATGACGTAGATTTAGTGAAGAATATCTGAATTACCCTTATTATTACGATTGCTACGTTGATTTGAAGTTTTCAAATTATATAGATTTTGGTGCATTAATTTTGGTCATAATTTATATTTCAAGCTCAGTAAAAGATGTAAATTTGAGAAAAAAACTCTAATAAAATCTTTCCGGTTTCAATCAGCAATTCACTTCAAATTAATTGTGTTTTTAACTTTTAGCTCATATGAAAAGTTTACCTTTCCATTATAGATGTGGCAGAAGGATCGTACAATGCGTCGTGAATGTGAAGAATTCGTTCGCAGGGAGATCGCCAAAAGGAGTCACCGTCTACGACCTGACATCCCGGAAATGGAGACACGAGAAGATAAGAAAGTGAACTAAATCAAATAACTCTTGCCTGGTTTAACGAATCATACTTACTATACTTCAGTTTGGATCTCTCACAAGAACTTACTTTACCGATAGCCGTTACCATACTGTTTGCAGTTTAGTCAATAAAAGTTGCCAGTATCTGAACAGTCTTCAACTCATTCGTTTGTTTGAATACTTGGAATGAAGATATCTCATTTAAATGTAATCTTTTATTAACCGATTTTTTAAAAATCGTTTTTAGAATTTGTATATTCTGCGTCTAGTCTTAAAATCGTTTAATAAATTTTTTAAATGTTGCAAAACCATTTGGTGAGTACGTATTTCTAACTCTTAAAAAATTTATTTCTGGCGATATTTACCACTAATATAAAAAAGTTTTCAGTGAATCTCCAAAGTTACAATTTTATAGACACCTTACATATAACTAATATAAAATATTGGCTCTGTATTATCCGTACAGTTTTGCTGCAAGCATTTGGTGTACATATGATATGTAATTATTTCTTGAAATGCTTGTAGAGTTGTTTACGTGTATCGCATTTACTGTTGGATTGTCGAATATTATCTGTTGTTAATTATTTCTTTTATATTTATGTTGTTTTCACCATAATTATTGTAGAATAGGGTTATTTACTTTCTATAATAACTTAATTTCTGTTTTTTTAATTATGTCAGTTTTCCGGTATATCCAATACTTTATCGTTAGTAATCAATTCATATATTATTTGTATTAATTCATTTCAAAAGGTTTTATCAATACACATTTTTATTCTATACATGCTTTCTTATCGTATTTGTGATTTTATAAAATATTAACAATTAATAATAATTATAATTTATAACTTATGTTTAAAGTAATCGAAAAGCGCTTTTTAAAAGTATTTTGTATATATATATATTGTAGCACATTTACTAAACTACTTCATGCTCACAGGACCAATATACTAAGATCACCCTCGTTTTGTTCAATACTTTAATTTAGAAACACTGCTGTTATATTAAATAACGTTTCAATACACCACGAAGGATTGGTTAATTAAAATAGCCTTTGGTGTCTATTAATAAGTATTTTAAAATTTCGTTTGTGGTGGCTACTTATATTCCATATGCGATGAAGAGATAACGTATATTCAGAGACCGGAACAATATTCTTTAATATTTTATCCGATGAATATCTCTCAAATATGCATTTGGTTAATTTATTCGCGGATCTGTTGAAACAAAGATGATAACGTAACCCCAATTTACATCCCGTTCTACATAAATCATATATATTAGGAAATGCACTCCCATCAAATTTAAAGTGCGGCGATAATAAAAGCTAACTGAATTGTGAAAATCTGTAATTATCTATGGTATAGTACCAACCAATATTGTGTTATAAATATATTATTCTTACAAAATATATCTTTAAAATATACTTGCTGCTTTAATAATAAACTAAAGTCATTTAGAAATATATGTGTAACCTCCTAATTATTATATGCAATTCTCAATAAATTCTACTTATATAATAATGCTAGAATGTAGTTATTTTCATTGAGATATTATATGTATACATTTAAGCCTTATAAAAATTGAGTTACATAAAAACTAATAATAAAAAGTTATCCTTTACAGAGTTGGTCAATAATTATTAAATATAATCGTTACCACAAACCGTTTTATGAAACATTCCTCTGCTATTCTTCGTCATAGCGATTATTCAGAATAATTTTTACAATTAATCGGAAGTTATATTAATCAAGTTTATATATTGGCGATTTATATCGATTAATATAGTAATTGCTTTATACGACATTCGGAACTGCATGCCTTAATATGAGGTTTGATGATTGGTGTAACCATTGACTTAGGTATATAGTATTTATCTAGACCGTCAAACTGATCAAAAAACGACCAGAGCACATTTCATTTATGTATGGCATTAGTTTCGTTTTAAAGACGGGTTTCAATAAATATTAATTGATTAATTTATAAATTTCATTAATCTTAGAGTTAATGATAACCTTCCGGCCATCAATTTGGCATTGATTATCGATATAGATATATTCCTCTGCGGACGGTTAATTATTACTAATGAATATTGGTCAGTTTGCCGATCTAGATAAATAATTCATAAGTCATTGGGTGAAACCCAACAAAACCGTTACCGCTTCAGAGTTACGTAATAATTGTGCTCCTTAGGTAAAAAATACAATAAATAAAAGGAAAAGTTAGCAATCACAAAAGTTAATGATTCACTCTTCATTAATTCTACTACTATTGACGTATGCAGTTTTTTTTTATATATAACTACAATTTTTGAAGTTTAGATTCATAAAAATAATGCTTATATTTTAATTTATCAAATTTAAAAAAATTAAATTCGTAAAATTTTTTGTAAAAGTGGAAGATAAAAAAAAAGTAATATAATTTTTACTTTACATTAAAATTTGTTCCTGAAAATCCCAATCACCATGAGAGATGTGATCTTATAGTTTTAAAAGCCAGAACTCATGAGCAACTTAAATTTTGAATAACTAAACATTTTAAATTCGAATAGAGTTTTTAAAATAATATATACTAATCTTACGTCAATTTTATTTATAATATATATATATATTTGTTTTAAATGTTTAATATTTCTACGATACACTGTTTTTGCTGAAGCGCGATAATCTAATATCAAAGGTGTCGACTTGTTGATTTAAATATTTCCTGACTTTATTTTACTATATATTTATTTCCTTGGCAACGCATGTTATACATATTGCCTAAAGAAAAACATATAATATGACAAAATATGTTGTGTAGTTTTAGTAATTATTATATATTCATACATTCAATAATTATATTAAAACAGAATTATTTGCCACATAATTGTAGAAGGTCCAAGGATTGTATACGGTCGCCGTATCTACATTTTTTTGCTTAAAAGGACAATGCTAAAATGCATTTATGTATATTTTCTATATAATTTCATAAATAATATTTCAATTGGAGTGAACTTAATACCTATTGGCAGCAATTAAAATCTTTATTAATCTAAATTATACTATAATATATTACATTAGGTTTATATTGCTTATTGTATGGTATTGTCTGCTATACAATCCAACCTGCATAGGAGTATATGTCTGGCATATAAGAAAATAGAAACAGTCTCAAATATCTTGCATACAAAAACCATGAAATGAAAGCTGGACTACACTTAACTACAATTTTTATTATATAAATATTTCATATTTTTTTATTGAATTATAGCAGGAAACTGGATATACCATTCAAAAAGTCAGTGATTGTATCATACATAGACATTAATTAGATTTAAATACTAAGTATTTAATTTTTGATTATATAGATGTTTAATGTTTTTCCATGTTTTAATATCCAAGATATGGTAGAAATAAGATTATTTTAAAGCTTTATATTGGTTTTATTATATAATATTAGATGTTTAATGTCTGAGTGGGTGGTAGTTTATTTTAATTAATGGCCAATTAAGCACAATTACCAAAAAGTCATACTTAAGATGTTTGTTATGTAAATACTGCATTCTGGTATATGCCTACCTATTCAGAGTTTTTTTCTATGTCTATGCCAATTATAAGATCTTATAGATACAGAGCCTAATTGTATATATATTAAAATCAATACGAATTACCTTGAATATGGGGCCTACATACCAAAAATTACTAGAATTCCATGACTTTTCCAGGTTTTCTCTGATCATTTTAAAAATCCCTCACTTTTAATTGTTCTGTAAAACTTTTAAAAGTATGGGACTTTTTTTTAAAATCAAAGAAGACCTGGAAATGTCAAGAAAATAATACCTATAGAAATATATTTTACATTATTTATTATTAGAAGTGAAATGTTTTTATATTAATATAATATTGAAACACACTAACATGATACATTATTAATTTCCTATTGTTATATTATTGCTGGATTTTTTTGGAATTTTTTCAGAAAATTCCTTGGAAACCATATAAAATCTTATGTTAAGTGTAGTTATTTAATAAATATTTAATGACTTATTTTAAATTAAAATGATGACCATATACTCTATGATAGATGTATAATAATAATTCATGATGACCTTAGGAATAATGACTTTTACATTCTTATCATGAATCTTGGATCTTCCTCACCCCATCTCCTTAGAATGAGAAGATATGTGATAGATTCAGAATTCCCACACTGTCAGTCATTTTTTCTACAGGGATCCCTGAAAAATAAAAATAGTCATAGAAATGGTATTAGCCTTGGATTTTTTAAAAAATGCTAAAATGTGATTAGCATTTAGAATTTTTTTTTCACTAATTGAATTTTTAATAATTGACACAATAAAAAAAGAATTAGAATTCTGATGTGATTTTTTATTAAGATACACACCATTTTAGACCATTTTATCCAGCATTAATGCAATTACATGTATTTATAACAATATTACATGTGAGATAAAATGTGTGGATGACAGATCACATCTATTCAGGTGACAGAAAGAGAAAGTTATACCAATCATTCCAGCCATTCTGGCAAAAAAATTGGGGACAAATTGCTAACAAAGGTTTCATGATTGATTATGGTCCAACTAACAGTCCAACTAACACCTCAAAAATGCCATGGCCAAAATATTTTAGTTGCATTTTTGTGTTTTCCCATTTTATCCCTATCCATGTACCACTGGGGGCTGATTTAGCCCACCCTTTTGAATAGGATCTTCCTATAGGGCCTATTGCATAAAATTTGTCAGATGATAGTCAAGAATGTTTTCTACTGGATAATTTTTTTAAAAATTGGAAAAGTCATTAATTTTGTCAAAAATAATTATTTTTTAATTTAAAAAAATTATTTTTATATCATTCAAGATTTTAATGTAGATTCACATTTGTTATAATTTTATCTTGCTGATTATTATATAATATAAGCTATTCAGTAATTTAAATTTATATAATAATAATTTTTGTAAAACTTTGAAAACTGGTAAATTTGGGGGTGATGGAGATTGAAATACTCTCTTGATCATCCACATGAGTCTAAGCAAGTAAATTTACTCCAAAATTAGTAAAACATCATTATAAGGAAAGTTACAACAGCTTATTATTGTCAAATTGTTCATTAAAAAATGCCAGTGAAAATTTGTGGGGGGGGCAATCAGTATGGATAAGGTTAAAGAATAGGAAAAATATCTCTAGATTGTAACTCTGGAATGTTGTTCAAATGCTCTTGCTCCTTTCCCATGGACAGGCCCAGGTCGAAAATTAATTTAATATCAACAGTGAGGCTATGGTACCAATCTATAAGAGAGAAGTCTTGTGGCAAAGCAGCATGTACATGATTTTATTTATCATTGTGGTGGTAACTAAAAATCTAACTCAAGGCTAAAGAATAGACTTTTCCTTCTCCAGTCAATAATTTGGTTTTCTAAAACCATAGAATGCATTTTGTTAAATTAATGGCTTTCCACTAAGACATGGTAAAACATTTTATTTTCCTATACTACAAGTTTTAATATAGTCTTGAATGTCAAGTTCTATTATAAATTATCTCAATATTTTTTTTTAATATATAATTTATATATTGTTATAATAAATCATGTCACATTAAGTATAGTTCATATTGCCCTAGTAGCAACCATTTTTAGCACATGGGTAACCCCACTGTCATATGGCATTGTCAAGTTGGACACACAAATGTCTTTGCAAGTGTCTCATTAGAGAAAGTCCTAACTATAACCTTAACTCATTTATATATATGCAGTACATTTGAAAAACCCTTATTTGAATACTGACTATTGCCTTTAAGTGTTCAATTTTTTATCACAAAGCTTACTTAAACTAAATAAAGGAGTTAATTCAGATTTGCAGGAATCTCAAATGTCTGGAAATTTATGTATTTCCTGAAATTTTGAGTGATTTTTATTAATTAAATAAATAATTTTTGAAGCCTATAATTTGCCTTCTATATAATTTAATCTCAAAAAATTAGTATTTAGTTGCCTTTAGATGTTTTTAGGTCCATCATAGCCATACTGCACCAGATAGTGGTCTGTTAGGATGCCTGGGTTTATGTTTATACTTATTATCACTTGATTTAAATAATATGAGTTTACTTTCATATTCATGATGTTGACTATATTATATATAAAGCATTTAGATGTAGTATCTATATTAGTAAATATACAAATTTGGATATTAAAAACTTCTGAATTGTCTTGATTTTTTATAAGTACAATTAATGAATCAATATATCAAATAAATCAATTGAATAGTTATCCTATTTAAATTAATTCTCTAAATACCGATTTATAAAATAATTTTCAGCCTATCCTATTGAACACATGATGCTTTCAAGTTATAATTAAATTTCTAAAAGGTTGTATTTGTTAATATTCCATTATTCAAATACAGTCTTTAAAGGTTTGAAATTTAAATGCAAGACTCTAAAAGTCTTTAATAAAATTATTACATATAAGTATTAAAATAATTGCACATTTTATAAAGATGCTTGCATTTTGGAATATAATATAATATCATTTGTATATTTGTTTTATGAATACAGACAGTATTTATTTTTAAGAGTTATTTAAAGATTGGTCATTCAAACAAATCTATTTATACAAAAATTATGCTGCATATATTTCTGGTTTCCATACTAACTTACTAGTTTTCTACTAACTTGAAAGAAATGCATTGTTATCTTTTATGTTATTTATCGCAATCCAATATTGGTTTTGAAGAACACTATATTCTTAATTATTATATTTTTACTCTACTATAAATAAAATAAATTTTAATGACATTTAATAACATTAATCTGAAGCTTTAAAAATGTATGTTAGATTTAATATATTTATCTCTCTATGATTATGCTATTATCTATATATATATAATACTTAAATCTAGAAATAATTCGATTGATTATTTCTAGATTCATTTCACAGTCAGAATTATTTTTTAGAAATATCTAATAATAATTATCATCTGATGATTGAAGGGAATGTAAAAATTTGCTTGTTATATACAAGGAACCCCAAAACTTTAAATTTATATTCAGTCAAATCGTAATAACACAGTAAGCCTTACTAATATACAAACATTTGCCAATAACTTAGATAAATCATTCAGACTGACTGAAGGGCAGCCACTCGACATGACGCTATTTTATACACAATTGATAAATATATAAGTCATACTTGTTATAAGCAAGGGTAATTATGAGTAGGGACTAAACATATTGCTTGGTATAACCAGTGTGCTTGTTATAACCAGGTTTGTAACAACCGAGGCTTCTATAGTGTATTTAATTACTCTAAAAATTGAAATAGTCTGTTAGACTATTTTTTAAATGTTCAAATATTAATTATTAACACTTTTATTTATTGATTATCCAGTTTGAAAATTGACTTCGAATATCATGTTATTTGTTATTTATAAATTAAATTGCGGAAATTTTCAGTTTTACCTTTTTGTAATGTTGCGGATTTAGATGTCTCAGTGGTCACTTTTCTGCAAGTTGGGACTAAATGCAGTTGCTCGACAGAGCAGCCTTATGTCCCCAACAAACCTTATTTACCGTGCAACATCCTCCGCTAGTCACACTCTTAATGTGAAGAATCGTGTTGCTAAGACCCGTGAGCAGTCCCGACTTGGTGGTGGACAAAAGAGGATTGATACACAGCACAAAAAAGGCAAGTTGACAGCCCGGGAACGAGTTGAGCTCTTGTGTGATCCTGGTAGTTTTGTGGAGTTTGACGCTTTCGTAGAACATGATTGTATGGAGTTTGGGATGCAGAAGCAAAAGTTTCCAGGTGACAGTGTGATCACTGGATATGGAAAGATTCACGGACGAACTGCTTATATGTTCAGGTTAGATTTTTATGTTCAATTCAATCTTTAAACGTGTCGATTTCTCCCAATCATTTCGCTTTTTAACTTCCTGTAACAGTCAAGACTTCACAGTGTTTGGTGGTAGTCTGAGCGCAGCACACGCTCGCAAGATCTGTAAAGTGATGGACCAAGCGATGCTGGTGGGAGCCCCTGTTATTGGACTCAATGACTCCGGCGGGGCAAGAATCCAGGAGGGTGTAGCCTCGTTGGCTGGTTATGCTGACATCTTTCAGCGCAATGTGATGTCTTCGGGTGTGATTCCGCAGATTTCATTGATCATGGGTCCCTGTGCTGGTGGTGCTGTCTATTCTCCGGCTTTGACTGATTTCACTTTCATGGTGAAGGATACTTCGTACCTGTTTATCACTGGACCAGATGTTGTCAAGTCGGTTACCAACGAGGATGTCACTCAGGTAACCGTTTACTCATCATGCAATTTTTATGTGGAATTATTTACAATAATTATGTATAATAATTTTTTCCTTGTTTCTAAAGTATTTGTGAATTTTCTATTATTTTTCAATTTGTGTGCATGAATGAATGTGAGTACTGTTTATCGGTCAATTTTAAAATACGTTATATTAATATAGCTAATCGTTAATTCATCTAATTTGATTTTGCGACCATTGTTGAAAAAAAACGTGAGCATAATGTTACCAAATCCAGTTTTAAAATTTTAATTTATAATAAAACACGTACATCTGTTTTATTTTCGATCAAATGTGTCTTTATTTTAACTATCAAAATAATTTGATATAATGTTAAATTATGAAATATACTACTCTAGAATCTATATTTGTTTGAATAAACTGTTTATCAATGTCTGTGAATATTGAATTTCGTTCTAAGATGCATATTATACAATTAATTTTTTGACCTTGTTATTTATTCCGTTAAAATGTATCTTCTAAAATATAGGCTAGCCTTTCATTTGGTATTTATTATTCAAAACAGAGAGACAGTTTACCCAGATTATACGTTATACGCTAGTTTACTGAGGTAGTTGGGTACGATTTGATCAATGTCTTTATCGATCCATTTGCTGACGACTCCTAGATTCATCCACTTTTTGGTTAGTTCTGTAGTCTAGGAGAATAAGACCCTTCAGCTTTACGCGTGACGATCGGATTGTCAGTCTGTATTTTGTTAAGGTTAGCAGAGTTCACTGAATCCTTTGATACAAGTGATGTTATGTTGACCTTGCCAGTTTCTTCTTCACTCTAAAATCAGTCTGTTTCAATCAAGTGAATAGCCATTATGCTTATGAGTTTTTTTATTTATGTCAAGGAGAAATAGCTTTCTATTAAGTTGAATTAAGCAGTAATATATCATTCTTATATATTTCAAATAATGTACATTTTACTTGATTTCCAAAATATCGATAATCGCATGTCTGCTTCAGTAATATTTTTAGAAATGTCAGTGTATATATGTGTAATATTAGCTATTGATTTTCGAGCTGTAACTTAGGATTTATTATATATAGCTATGTATCTTGGTGGATAGATTGGCAAAACTGTTATCGGTTGATGCTAAATTGATGCCTGTATATCCATAATATGAATACATTTTAACCTGCTGTCTGAATACTCTTTTTACATATTTATCTTTTTAAAAAATGTATAGTATAGGGTATAATTTAGTTTGTCATTATTTCGTTTAAATTTTGAACAAACGTTTTTCATTCTTTTTTATGCTAAGCAATTTGTATCATAAATATTGGGGAGTCTGTAATTCTTCTTGAAACTTATTTACAAGTAATAAGGTTATCTGACATTGTTTGATAACGAACCTCTCTCTCTATCAGGAGGAACTCGGAGGCGCTCGCACGCACACAGCAGTGTCCGGAGTAGCCCATCGATCTTTCGAGAACGATGTAGATCTGCTCCTGGAGTTACGTGAATTCTTCACCTTCCTGCCCGAGTCCAACAGGAAGCAGTCCCCTATCAGACCCTCCGATGATCCCCCCTCAAGAAGTGTCACCGCGTTGGATACTGTGGTGCCACTGGAAACCACCGCCGCCTACAATATGCTCGACGTTATTCAGGTGAGCCGTGTACTTCAATACATATGGCGATTTTGGGAAGTTTTTGATCGATCAATTATATATAGAAATCTATGAGATTATTTATGTTCCGTGAGATTAGATTTATTAATTATTGTTATGTTCTGTTTGTATCGATGAATAAATTGTCCTATATTTTTACTTTCAAACATTAATAGGAACATTTTAAACATTAATTGTTGATTTTATTATTGATAACATATTATGTATGATTAATTTAGTCTTTGGCGAAAATGGTAGGCAATCATTCCAATATCATAATCTTCAAAATGGCGATGATATTAGTTAAAAATGAATATTTACTTCGGATCCTTTTTTCTGTCGTCAGTTAAATCGATAGCCCAAATTTTTGATTCAGTTGTTCGTGAAATCGATTATAATACTGAGTTGTGTTCTAGTCATGATTAGGTTTGTTTTTTTTGCTCAGCAATGTCTGAATTTGATGCCTTTACCTCTGAGATTGGTTCATGAGTCACCTTTTCTAACCTCTTCATTACATAATACTTTCCGCTTGAACGTATGAAGAATTTCTGCATCTGTATGATGCAATTAAATCTCCATGATAATGCGAATTTTTTATTGTATGTTCCGCGTTGTGAGCTGTTGTCATCAACAGTACATATTTATCATCCATTCTATGTGTCTATTGAAACCAGACAATGCATTTGTGAATACTGTTCTTGTTTATTCAATGAGTAAATATGTGTACAATCTTAGTTTTAATTACTGTTAATATCAACTGTTATCAATAATTTACTGTGAGTTAAAATCGTCAAAACGTATATCAAAAGGGTGAATAGAAAATGGAGTTGTGTTTTTAATATTGTATAGTTATATGCTAGATTTCTATTGATTATTTAGATCCCGTTTATTACAGATAACAATAATAAAATATTTTTAAACTTGTGGTTTTCTAATTTGATTGTTTCAAATTTAATATTTAGTAGTTTTTTGTGTTTCGCAATCCGGTGTAGATAGATAGCCACTCTTATCAATTTCTTCTTTATTGTTTAATAATAAAGTTATACAAATTACCAAATCTTAACATTATGAAATCGGATTTTACCGACTTCTGAAACGTTTGGTATTTTTGAAATCATTCATTTATATTAACAAACTCAATTGCAGGGCGTCGTAGACGAAAGTGACTTCTTTGAAATTATGCCTGCCTACGCTAAGAACATCATCGTTGGGTTTGCTCGTATGGATGGTCGAACAGTTGGTATCGTTGGCAACCAGCCCAAAGTGGCCGCCGGATGTCTCGACATCAACTCCTCTGTCAAAGGCGCCCGTTTCGTCCGCTTCTGTGACGCTTTTAACATCCCAATCATCACCTTTGTCGATGTGCCTGGCTTCCTACCGGGAACCGCCCAGGAATACGGTGGTATTATCCGGCATGGAGCTAAGTTGTTGTACGCTTTTGCTGAGGCAACAGTTCCCAAGATCACCGTGATTACACGCAAGGCCTACGGTGGAGCCTATGACGTCATGAGCTCGAAGCATCTGCGTGGCGATATCAACTACGCCTGGCCTACAGCTGAGGTTGGTGATGTGAAATTATCAATCAAAAAATTAATGCTAGGAAACTCAGTGATTCAGTTACGTGTATTGTTCGTTACTTTGTAAATTTTATGAAAATATTCTCGATCGGGTTGAATTTAGGTTGAATTCTCCATTTTTATTGCAATCAAGAAGTATACAATTCATTGAGATGGCTAGACTGTACGTGAAGAACCTCTGTGTACTTTTATCGATTATTGAATCGAGTGCTACCTTTAGGTATTGCGTCTTGTGATGTTCTCTTGGTAGTAGATTATATTTGATAGACATGTCATTTGAAGCTATTTATATTCTGTTGTATTTTGTTATAGCCTAGTAAGTGCCGTAAGCATGTTACAAAAATTAATGAGATGATTTTACGCAGTCTAACTTGAATCATTGGTTATGTGCATTCGACTGTTCAACCTGATTTAGCTAACTACCTTTCTAATGTCATTGTCTCATCGGGTGTCTAACTCCTGATACTGCGCAACCACTACTCTTCGTCTGTATGGTTCACTGACTGCAGGCCTGATTTTGTTTTGGAGTACGTCTGCTTCTCTTTAATGTGAAATTACTGGTTTCTTTTAATACGGTTTATAAGAGGGCTTCTCTTCTACTTATATTATTATCTATAACTAAAGTGAAGGAACCTACCTCCTTGTTTACATAGTTGTGTGAGTGACTGGCTTTGGGCTCTTATCCTGAATTGCTCAAATTATTTTCCTAAAACGAATGACTTATTATGTTTTTTTAAGTGTCTATGTTATGATCACATTTTAAATAAAAGTTAAATTTTTACAAAATACGAAAACTAAGACTTAGTGTGTTAATGACTGATTACTATGAACATTTATTCCAAGATAATATGAAAAGCTCAGAAGTTATAATTACATTCTAGCTGGTTCAGTTTTGGTTGCTTTTAGAATGGCAAAATTACACAATTTTAAAATTATTGTGTTGTTAATTATACGCCGGAAAGGTGGAATTGAACCACTTCGACGTCAATCGACTACAGGTTTGAAGCCTGCACCCCGGACCACCGAGGATCATCCCGGCGAACTTAACCTTTAACATATTCTTAATATATACCCTTGACTGTTCTATTTAATAACTGATTAGATACTCATTAGACTATTAATATGTATTTTTATTTAGCAGGGTTTTATTTTTGCTTTTCGTAATTTGAATTATATAATTTCATCAATTAAAATTGAATAATTTATATTTTAAAAAGAATTGATCATTTTGACGGTAATAAAATCAATTTGTATTCTTTTAGAGTGTTAGTAGTATATAAAAGTAGCTGTTCATTTATTTTAGTTCATTTCATAACTAAAATATTCGTCAATTGAATTTTTAATTCACACCACAATTTTATCGCACTGTTGACGTTGCGTTGTAGCCTTTTTACAAAGGAAATGTTTTTTGTGCTTTTGTGCTAAATAACATACTTTTGAATTTAGAATTCGATTTGATGCTTCATTGCGGTCATATACTCGTAGTTTAGCAGTAGTGCTTGCTTGTTTGTTATTATCTTTTCTTGTACATTGAATAAATATAACTTTTCATCGAAATAATTATTTAATAATAACTGTATCTATCTGTTACACCCTGTACAGTTACTTTCCCTTTTGCAGTAGCTATATGATCATACTCTGTCAACATCTCAACTACGTTTAAAACTATAATAGGAATAAATTTTAACAATGTTTTTGTTATTTTAGTATCAAACCGGGTAACGCATTCTTTGTATATTCTGATAATCATGATTGATCCATATTGTGTATTGTGAATTATCAAAAGTTTTCATTTTTACTCAATAATGGTTGGAATATCTATTTTTCCTTCTGCTCAGGTTGCCGTAATGGGGGCTAAAGGTGCAGTATCCATTATTTTCCGTGGTAGCAAGGATCCCGCTCAAAAAGAAGAAGAATACATCGAGGCATTTGCCAACCCCTTCCCTGCCGCTATTCGGGGCTTTGTCGATGATGTGATTGAGCCAAGAACAACACGTGACCGAATCTGTAAAGATCTAGCCATTCTTGCCAATAAGAAGCTCACAAATCCCTGGAGAAAGCATGGCAATATTCCCCTTTAAATAATTTTTTTTTTGTTTTTCTTTGTAGTAACATTGTTATTCAATTTGTATAAGCAGGTACTCCATTTTTATTGTAGTTACTAAATAACTTTAATATCGATTATCGATTAATGTCATTTATGATAACAACTTGTGTTCTCTTTATTTTTTGTTCGCCATTCTGTTGTTTCTGAAATATTGAGTAGTATGTATTTAGAGCAACTTTATTTGTTAAATCCAGTAGAATATATTTCAATTTGCAGCTTTAAGATTAAAGCTTCAAATCTATCTGGATTAATCTAATAGGATTAAATAGTTTATATTTTCATTTCTAATAAATTCGTCTTTTGTCATTAATATGTTTTGCTTCTATATTGAAAAAAAACAATTTAGCCAGTAGGTACTTTCTAATTATTTTGTTTCTTTGTAAATATTAAGTTTGTCTGCCGGTGATTTGTTTAACCTTCCGAGAAATAAATTAGTTGTGAGTCAATATTAATAAGTCCAACTTGATTAATCTATACAATATGTATTAATTGAGATATTTAATACTGCAATGGAATGTGTGTTATACTTCTACAAACAATAAGTGATTTCATAATATTAATGGTTGTGACCATAGCAAAAAGACCCCGGTAAAATAAATAGATCATGTTAACAGTATGTTATAGAATAAACACCTAATATACAAATATTTATAATAATAAAAAAAAGTATTGTTTCCAATTTAAAGTAAATATTTTCAATAATTATATTTTAGGTTTAAAACGTACCTATTATTGTTTTGAAACTTCACAATTTTGCGTTCTACGTAGTAAAACGGATTGTTAGGAGGATTTTGGTATCCGTTATATGCAGATTTGACCAGTACCAAATATTTAAGTATAAAATTTAAAAGATTAATTCAATAGAAGTTTATACGTCGCAGTTATTATTAACATCGATTTTAGTAAAATCGATAATTAGCTTAGGTAGTACTTAAAAAGTATAGGAAAGTTCCTTATCATCAATATAACAAAATAATATTGGTTTCGTACCACCCGTTATCTGCGAGCAAGATACAATTATATACTATAAAAGAGAACGCTGCAACACTTCAGACAGCATATCGAGATGATCTTCTTGATCCATTTTTCATTGAAGAAATTTATCAATGGCACTCACGATGAATACACAAACAACCCAGAGAGTCGACGAACAATTAATGATAGCAGCTGCTCTTCAAAAGTGCCCAGCTTTGTGTTTTCCTATAATAAATACCATTTTGAAACTATAAAATAATGACAATAATTTGTGTAGTGGGTTTTCAGAGTGATTTGCGGAGGGATTCAATGACCGAGCTCAACGCCTGTGACAACTTCAGAGTGTGAAAAATCCGGCAGTGTAATTAGACTACTAAATACATATTTGTGCTGCACACAAAATCAAATTCGATTTTCAGCATTGGCTCTTCTGTACATTCACTTTGAAAAAAAGCGGCATTGATAAGTCTGCATGATCTTAATTGACCCACGCCGGTTAGAACACACCTCATTAATTAACCAGGATTAAAAAATAATACAAGTGTAACACATTGATATTATTTCGTATTATAACATATATATTATACTATAAAGACAAGGCCGGTTTTATATTTTCAGGTTTTTACCCACTCCGGTTTAACACTCTTTTTTTATAATTTAATCGAGATAAACGAATAAGACAAGTACATTGAAATTAATTCATCTTGTAAGATATGTTTTACTATAGCTAACAATAATTATTTGTACATTATTGATTAAAATTATAAACTTTGAAATTTTAGCAACAATGTGTTCATCTTTTACTTAACAATATATGTTCTAGGTACCATACTTGACTGTAGTTTTTTGTATACTTACCTAACTGTAATTATTCGCGATTTTATTTAACGCCTATTTGTAAATATTTTTCCCCCTTCGGAAATTTCTGGCTACGGGCCTGTTATTAAAGGACTATAGAAATGTCCATAGAGTAAGGAGTATAGAGTATGGTCTCTATGGTAGTTGCTAATGACGCTTTAATTTTTTTGTCATTTTAATAG
>JAUZNC010038735.1:0-18237 GCA_034780395.1 Vannuccia rotundouncinata | reverse complement strand
TTTCATAAACAATTTGTTGTATGCAAATGAGAAATGTTCGAAAACTTTCATTCCAAGAATAATAATTGAATTAATATTCAGTTAATTAAAAACGTAATAATCAATATTTTCATAATTTGTTCTTTAATTGCTCGACATATTTGCATAATTCATGTATTGGAAACTTGCAAAAAATTCTGATTTTAAATATAATAAGTTACTGTAAAAATAATTTCAAAATGATCTGATCTATATAAAAAAATGATATTATATATATATATATATTTAAAATGTGATTAACGTTTATGTCGATTTTTTAATCTATTTTTTATTTATAATTATTAATATATTTGGTATTTAGTATTTTTATTTTGCCTATTTATTTATATATTTAATTTATTATTTAATTTATTTTATATTTATTTCTATTTATTAAAATATTACTTTTATTAGTTAATTATGTCATGATTATTATTTTATATTAAAAAATTATCCTCCTAATATTCCTATAAATATCGCTTTTTTAATATAGTATTTCATTTTGTTATTGTGATTTTGTAATTGTTCTTTTAAAAATTGTAAACTAATCTACATTTAATAACGATATCTTTGCATTATATTTATGACACCGTATTATTGCATACCTTCAGAATGTAAAAATAAAAACAAATTCGAATAAATTTTATAACATCTTTATGAAAATAAAATAAAATCAACACAAACAAAAACAAAATTCAAAACAGACTGTTGGAGGATATGGACAGAAGGGAGACGATTTTGAAAGAGGAGAGGTTGAACCGCGTACTTCTGGCACAGGATGGGTGTCCGCAGAGTTGTGAGTTGTGCGAGGAACCGGAACGAAAGATAATTTCTGGTGAACGTTGTTCCGTAAGAGACCTCGAGGAGAGGGAGGGGTGGAGCATTGATATTATAATTAAAACTGTTACTCTTTATATATACGTAACACAGCGTCCGATATAAAAACGGGCAAATTAATAGCAAACTGATTAAAATAAATGAAATTAACTTAAATAAACAATTATCTAGTAAATGAAAAATAACCATTTAATAATAACAATTTAATAATATTATGAGACAATAAGGACTCATAATATGTATAAAAATAAAAAAAATCAGGTACTTGTGTAAAGATATATAACAACAAAAAATGTTTCTGCGTCACAACTTTACAAGCCTGCAGCCATATTTTCAAAACTACTTTTCACTTTCACTTTCACTTATACTGAAGTGAATTTGGTATTTTCAACCTACTTTTTACTTTCACTTATACATACATACACCTAAGTGGATAATTCCGTATTTCAAAGCTACTTTTCACTTTCACTTATACTTCACTCACATTTAAGTGTATTTTTAAAAAACTATTTTTCACTTGAATTTCTCATTTAAAGTTAAGTAAACTATTTACCTCACTTAGTCCTAATAAATGCATGAAAAATAAATAGTTTAATCATTTTTTAATTTACGATATCTGCATTTTGTTTTCTATCTATTGCACTAAACATTATGTAATTTATTTTATTAATTGGTCACGGAGTCAGTGTAGATTATTAAAAAATCTTCCCGTGGCAGCCGTTTTAGTGTAGGTGAATGTCTTACTGGATAAGCGCGGTGATTATAAGCGAAATACTCAACTTTTCTCAAATAATTTAAACGACCCACATTCCGGACCGGACCTTAATTGATACATAAATACATTAATTTCTTGCAACAAATACAATAAATTTCATTTGTCTACTGCTGTCAAATAAAAGATATGCAATAATATTTGTCTAGTTCAGTCTATTAGTAAGTTAATAGTATATGATATGATATCTGTGTTCAAAAACATGTTATTTTTAGTCATATTTTAGTCATTATTGAAAATATATAATGTAAAAACGAAATTATTTACGAAATGACCTATGCAAATAATTCAAAAATAGATGCAAATTTGAATCAAACAATTCATTATTTAAATAAACAAGTAAATATAGTGCAGTGATTACTACTATGTGCAGAAAAACTACTATGACAAAACTCTATATGACAGTAATATGTAGTACTGTAATAATATATGGCTTCAACAAACAAAACTGATAACATCAACGAAGAAATACAAAAATGTGATGTATATTACTGGAACTATATAAACTAACTTCCAAAACATATATTAACAATGTAGAAGTAACAATATATGCGCACCAATCAATTACAATCATCCAAAATAATTAATTGTAACCTCTTCTTTGATCTGTATAACGAAATAAAATTCAATGACAATATAATAAGATTAAATATAGACTTTATAGTTGTTACGAAATACATTATTAATATATATAAAATAGGTATGTATTCAACAACAAAACTAACTACGGTATTGCAGTAATGCATTAATACGTCCAGCACATTTCAGGTATATAATCCCAGCGATCACAATACATATGACGATAACTACTCCGACCACTGAGAAAAATAACACGGATATTTTTAGTTGGCAAATTATCCATAATTTAACATTTTTAATAATTAATATATACAGTTTCTGAATTAACAAAATTATTTTCTATCTAATATATTTAAAAAATACTACTAATAAGAGCAAATTTAATATAATTACACCGATTATAAGAACAAAATTTGTGTATAGATATTAAAATGTTTAGTTTAAATATTGATTAATGTGAGTAATTTGGATAGACTTACTAGTGTACATTAATTGTTATTGAATTTAGTTTTTTCATTAATCAGCAACTTAGGTAATAATTTAGCTTTTATAGATATTGAGTAAGTAATCGGATAAATTCATAGAAATTTAAATAAGATTTATTTATATTTCTATGGATACATTCGTCTAGGTGAATTTATCTCTCAGTTTCAAAGTTGCTAAACATATTTCTATATTTATACATATCGGTTATAAGGGCATTCTGCTTATAAGAGCATATTTGATAAAAACAAAATATGGTGTTCGTATATAAGCGGAGTCGACTGTATTGGCAATTTACATGCAAACAGAACTTGGTCTCGAGATAAAATATTTACATATTCGAAATCTACACATGAATATCTAATATCCACATATATGTATAGAAAGTTTAATAACTCTATCATGGGTACGTACGTATATGTAGTTTATAAAATACGGAAAAATGTGCATGTAGGTTTGATTCTTGTATAACGTCCTAAATCAAGAATTATCTATATATTCATATTTGTATATAAAAGTTGTTTGTCTTGATATTTTTGTAAGTCAAGGTTATTCCAATTTGCAAAACTTGTTAATTCTTAGCCTTGTAGATAAATTCGTACCTCGCTTCTCATTATGGTACTTCATGCTTGTTTGTTTGTTTGTTTAAAATTATTCATATATTATCATTATTATGTAAACTATACTTCCGTTATCTACTTGCAGACCATCGGTGGGTTATGATAAATCGTACCTTCACGAAGGATCTGACCATTCACCGTGTTTATACAATAACCAACAACGCTTATTTGAAAAACTTTAAAATACATTTTTTTGTTGACATATATCTTACAAAAATACTTAATTATCTAATAATTCTAAAATTCATTTCTAGTAATATAAATTCAAAAATATTCGAAACAATTATTTTATACAGTGACAAAAATGTACAAATGTTAAAATAATAATTATTATTGTTCGAAAAATACCTCCTCCAATCACGGCTGCATTTCCTTGACCAGGTTTTGCAGGACCTGGGGGTACTATAAATCAATAAAACAATAACTTTAGAAAATTCTTTTAACAATAAACAACAAAAAGCAAGTATACATACGTTATCATTGATTGATTAATTAAAATATTAATTGATAAACGGATGAATAATCGTGCAATACTAGACTCCGATTTGTTGATTGGGTGGGAGGCGGGCGAGGTTATGAATATATAAACCTTGATCAAATGTCATTTTCGCAGGAATTAAAAATATTTAGTGGTTAATTAATAATTATAAAGTGTAGCTTTTCGCTTTTCAAACATGCAGAGGCTATATCGGGTAGTGGAAAGTATTGAAAATGTTGGACAATGTTGAAGAAAGGGTCACATGTAAGAAGAAAATACAGATTGCGCATCTATTCGAATAATATTTTTGTTTCCAATCATATTTTGAAATATTCAACAAAAATAAATATTTTTAGGATATATGTGAAGGATATCCATGTAGACAATACTATAGAAAACATCAAGAAAGGGGATCATGCATACTCGTAAGAAAAGTAGAAAAGTAGAAAAGTAGAAAAGTAGAAAACGTGATATCTATTTATATATTTTTGGAGAGTTAGATGACCTCACAATTAGTAATTTCTAAGGGATATTTAACCCAGTGACCCTAATTTAGTCAATAAAAACTGTTTCAATGATACGTCTAATTTTGAATTATAAAATAGATAAAAACAATTTTTAACATTGCCAATGCTATGCCGATTAAATTGTAACTAACTTTTAACCGTGCTAAACTACAGTTTTATAAGAGCCCTGCAGTGGAATAAAAATAAAGAAACTAGTATAAAATTGTATTACTTTAATATAATTTCTAATATTTTTAAACATTATTTTTATTTTTTATTATCATTATAATTAAATTTAAAGACAAGAGGTTTGTATAAAAAACTAATCAATAAAAGCAGTAGAAATGCGATTAGTAGAAGAACACACGAGCAGATAAAGGAAACACATGAAGGTAACTCCAAATACGACGCTACGACGCCACTCCCCCAGTAAAATTATCAAAAAAGAAATAAAAGTAGAGCTTCCCTGTTCCAAACAAACAAATTACATAATAAGGGTATAGTCAGAGAAATATCAAAATTTAAAACCTACATTCAACATTAGGATATTCTTTTTTAAATATTTCTCTCAAGTCGTCATTTTTCTTCAACAGACATGATGAGACACATAAAGGTATTATGGTAGTTTGGGTGAAATTTACGAATAATTGATCTTTAGAACAACTTGAATTGACAGAATCCTCTATAAAGTGTATAAATATACAAATATTAATTAATTAAATAATTATTTTATATAATATTCATTAAATTTGTTTAATGGTAAAATTAAAAATTGTTTTTGTAAAACTTTCTAACTTATGAATTTGTAATAAAGAATCATTTACCACAAAATTGTTTCTTTAATATTTATGTATTTATGTATTTACTATTTCTTTTGCGTTGATATATATCGGTTTGTATTGATTTTTGTTTGAATAATAATATACTTATTCATAATATATTATTTTATTATTTTATTATTAACTTATTCTCTTTTTTATTTTTTTTAATTTTTTTATTTATTTAACGACAATAAATAGTAAATATCAAAGTCGGAGTCAATCAAACGAACCCTTTCGGGTCGCTAAGCACTCGACTGGCACAGCTGCCAGCCAGGGACGAGGTAATTAATTCGGTCCGAGCCAGGGCTCGAACCCGCTACCTTCTGATCGGCAGTCAGACACACTACCATCTGGACCACCTTTATTTTACAATTCATACAGCCTCCATTTTAAAATCAGAAGGGTCGTAGATTCTGAGAAAATTTTGATATTTTTTCCGGTAAACTCAAAAAATTACAATCCTTGATGTACTAAAATAAGGATAAAAATACTTCCTACAATGCAATTTTAAAAAACCGCCAATGCATTAATAGCTATGAATTTCAATTTTATATTTAAAATTTATTTTTAGTTTTACAATTAATAGAATTTAGTTTTAGAATTAATTTTATAATGGTTAACATAACATAAATTCTAGTTTCCTTGGACCTGTATATAGCGAAATAGCGAAGAAGACTTAATCATAATGTTCCTAGATAATGTTTCCGTTCGATCTATTTGGTTTTTCTACTCATCTTTGCGAATAAAACTTAACATGTTCTATTCACCAGCAAACTTAATATATATCCTTGGCAAACTATAAGGGAATATATGTATATAAACACTGGTGATATTTGCATTTGCTAAGGCGAATAGTCAACTAAAACGTGCCAGAAACTATCCGCCAATATATAAATAAATAAATATATATATATCTTAACAAAATAATGACTTATTTTGAAAAGTTGGATCCAACTTTGTAATTGGTAACTTCTTAATATGTAATTTTTTCTTCGGCAGTTTATATAATTTTTGCATGTAATTTTTATTACAAAAAAAGATTTTTAACTAACCGGCTGGAAGTAGAAAGAAAGTAAATTTTTGAAACACTTTCTTTTTCTTTTCACTCTGTTTCCCAATGAAATAAATTTCTTTTTGAGTTGAGTAAAGCAAAGGCGGGTCACATTGTATAGTGCACGAACAACTCTACAAATATTTAACATAAAATATACAAAACCATAACATTTCTATTCAAACAATTAAAGGAAGTAAGACATTAACTCGTAACTTCTAGATATCAAAATGAGTGTAAAAACTAACCATAATAGGCTATATTTATTCATTATATAAGAATTACGGTTGCTTTATAAAGTTGATAAGTCAAAAATTCAATAATGAATTGCGACCAACAGGACCAAAATTAACTAATTTTCATATAATAATGAACAGCGATAGATAGATAGAACAATACAATATAAATATACCTCATGTGGATTATTTTTCAGGAGCATATTCATTTTATCATTGGGGATGGGCTGCACCTGTTTAAAAATTTAGATATAGCTTTTCCCGATCAGTTTCGCGAAGTAAGCAATCAGTTTTAAAGTTTAATCATTCACTTTAGTAACTTTCTCGTATTTGTTCATTCACTTAGTAAATTAAGCAATCACTTTCGCAATATCGGAGTTTGGTCAATCACTTTCGTAATTAAAAAATTAACTTTAGTCAATTAACCAATCTATTTAGTAAATTTAAACTGATATATTATTTTTAAAGTTAAAACAGTCTTATCAAATAAACATATACATAACATATATATTTTAATCAAATAAACGAATATAAGCGAAATATAACGAATATTAATATAACACATATATAAATAACAGTTTAATCAAATATAACGAATCAGAAAGTCCTCTCCATTCTCAAAAGAATTTACCAGCCTCTGTCTATCTTCGTTAGTTAACCGCTTCTCTTTCTCGCTTGATTCATTATTAAAAATGAATCAATATCGCAATCAAATTAGAAAAATTTCCATAGACTATTAAATCTATGTGTTAAACTGATTGCTCAATTTGCCAAACTGATTAATTTATTAGCAAACTTGAATGACCGTTTTGCTAAACTTTGTAATTAATTCACTAACTGTTGACCTTATTACTAAATTGAATGACTAAATGAAAGTAACAGCGAACGTGAATGACAATTTTATGAATGTGAATGCATACTTGAAAGTAACAGCGAACGTGAATGACAATGTTATAAATGTGAATGCTTACTTCGCGAAACTGATCGGGAAAAGCTATACCTTTTTATTTATGAACTAAAATACTGATATAGCTATTTTTTTGATAGATATTTTTGTGAATAAATATCATGTTTATATAAATGCACATATATACATGTTATATATAAATTATATACAAAATGTACAATATATAAGATTATTAATATATAAAAACGTGTGGGAGTAATATAAGTTTTTTTATTATTATTTTAAAGAATATTTATAAAAATTTAAAAAAATATATTTTTCATATAGGAATAATAAAGTTTTTTTTTATATTAATATTATACAAAATCATATTACATTTTTAGAATAATCTAATTAGCTACACAAATTATTTACATACCTAGCTATATCTACTTCATAGTATGTATAATTAACAATACAATACTAAATGTATATAAAACATGTAAAAATATTATTATTTTTTAATATCTGTTATAAACTAGCTTGAATTTTATACTCAATTCAAAATAATCGATATAAAACTCAGCCGTTTATAATTATATTATAAAACGACAGAAATAAAATTGATCTCACGCGTAAATAAAACAACCATCCATATGTATATTTAATACGGAGGATGCAAATATAACAAAAAATGAATATATATAATTAACTAACATTAACCGTTAACAAAACAGGACTTATGTACCGATTATCTAGTATGGCGATTGGTAAGTAAAATCAAATTTAATTTTTATTGATGTGATAATGGATGTGAATGTTAAATGAGAAAACCATTAAAACTGTCATCATCCCAATCAATGTCCTTCATGAGGTCGTCCCAGTTAGTTCCATTTGTTGGCCCGAATGTTCCATAGAACTAACATCATCGATCTCTTGGTTTGATTTTCTTGAGGAACAAGAAAAATTTTGCACATTTCTCGAGGATCTTGGTTTCATTGTGTCTGATAATGCTTGCGACTTTCTAAAATCCTCTTGTATATGCCAAGAGCGTTGTTTGATTTATGCCCAAAATTGATTTTATATCATTTTCCTCAAAAAAAATTCTAAGAACAGTAATTGCGGTTTCTCTAGGTGCATGATTGGTGTATGTCTCAGGTAATTGTAAAAGTCCGCTCAGTTGTTTCATAAATTTTCCAATGGTGTTAATACCAACTGGTTGTTTTGTATACCAAGAATCTTCGGTATCCAAAAAGTCTCTTTAGGCTTAATAGGTCAATGTAAAATTGTAGCGTTTTGACTGGATTGTCATTTGTTGAATACATTCTCCCTCCGATAGAATCACTGTTGTCAGTGGCACGATGGTTTTTTGTCATTTCATCCCTTTTTGGTTTTGTTTATAGTTTTCCACTTGTTTTATCTTCGCAAACCTCAAAGTAATCTCTTGTAAATTCAGTTGAATTTTCTTAGCAAAGTAGAGTTGTATATATAAAACCATGTCTTAAGTTGTAGTTTTACTGGCGTATATAATATGGCATACATTTAATTAACTTTAAATAGTCCGTGATAATAACTGCAGTGTGCCTTGTACTTGATTTTTCCTTTTTCTTGAGCTTCGTTTTGACTGCTGAAAAAATTGTTACACTTCGTGAAAATTCAATATCTTTTGCAATATCCATACTACTGTCGCAAATTTCATTAAGTACCCTGCTCAAATATATCGGATTGAGCTCATAGACGCACTGAAATATTCAGTCCCATCTCTTTTTCTGCAACAAGCATAACATTTTTCAAGGGCGCTATTTAATTCAGCTTTTGTAATTGTTTTAATGTGATCTGTGTCTATTTCAATGTCAGATAAAAAAATTAAACATTTTTTTTTTAGTGCACTCATCAGAATATTTGGTCTTTTTTGCGAAACGTGATGCTTTCAATTCTTCTAAATCATCTTCATTCATTGTGATAAATCGCATTTTACTCTCTATTATATTCAACCATTTTATATTATTCAAATCGTTTTAAACTATATTTTTATTTCATTGTATTGATTATTACAACGTTTCATAATATTTAACAATTTTAAGCTGTATTGAGTTATTGAAACTAGAAATATGGGCTGGAGTTTTATAATATTTATAATGTACACATTAATAAATACATTAAAACTAAACAAATAAATCTTTCGTTTGGCACGTACTAACAGAAATGAATCATATTTCGGAGATGTATATATTAACCCCAAATCCATACCGCTATTATCGCTGTCATTTTTATTGAACAATTTGAGAATATAGCAAGCTCTCGTAACTTTTCTTATAATGAAGTTTTACAACTTTTAGCACAAAAGATCCTGAGAGCGGTTTCAAATTTACCTTTTTTCGAAATTAAAAAAGATGAATAATATATAAATTTAAATCATTAAATAGCTATGTTATGTAATAATCAACCAGATACGATTGAAAGAAACATGAATCAAAATAAAATTTTGAAATATTTAAAGTAAAACTGATTTTTTTTTATTTTTAAATTAAAAAAATAATTTTGAAATAAAATAATTTATAAATTTGAATTGCTTCAAAACATTTTCTTTTTCGATTTTTCCAATTATTCGCTCCCCCACCCCAAGTAAGTGAAAGCTCCAAAAAACTGGTATGGATAGGGCTTATAGGAATTGAAATAGTCGCAGTCTAGGATGTAAATTAGGCACCTAATTAAAATCATTTTATGATCTAATAAACTTTTGTTATTATTGCATATAGGCGATATAATTTATTAGATTAGCTGCAATTATAATCATCAATTAGGCACACAATTTTAACTTGCCCCCCCCCTCTGATTATAGTATACAGTGTTTACGTTATTATTTTAGATTTAGAAACTAATATATAACATAATAATTCCTGACGTTACGAACACCCACTAACTAACTGTAACTCTTTATTAGTAAACATTATACAATTAATTAATTATTTTATTAAATTTTAGTCACTTTTAAAAAAGTTTATTTATTCATAAACTAATATATACTTATAATAATATATAATAATAATGAGATAATTCATTAATATAGATTGGCAACACAAAAATTAATTGGCCATTGGTGTAAAAAGTTATTTAACGATTAAAGTTAATTAAAAAATAAAAGTTAATATGTATAGACACATACCTTTTCATCTAAATGATATGAATCACAATATAAAGCGTCCTTCAAATATTTTTTATCATATTTTAAAATTTCACGATTACGAAAAATTAAAACGTGTTTCCAATCTTGAATCTGTGAAAAGTCTATCTTGACCGTTATTTTCAATTCCTTAAATACGCTTACTTTACCAGCAAAACCGCATGAATCGACTTTAGCTGTTCCGTCTTTTGTAAAATTAACTAAAAGGAAATTTATTAATTATATGCATACATAGCAATGATAATAAATAGTAGTAAAATAGAAAATACCCGAAACGTGAGGGGGGGGGGGCGGAGCGGGACACATGGCTCCATCCATAGAAATCTGCGACGCATGTTTTTACTTACAGCTTAAGTAGGATATTATTTATATTATACAAACCTTATGCTTTCTAAATTCAAAGTTATACAGACAAAACTATTTTTAAAAAGACGATTTTTTCTAATTCGAGGTTCGTTCCATATCTAATAAAACGAAACTGACGTTCACAGTGACTATAATTAACACCAACTCACCAAATTTATCCGTTCGCTACAATGAATGAAATTATTAAACTTATAAGTAATATGGTATAATAACTTCTAGCTCATGCCTAATCGTGCGAATCGAGGCTCGCTGTGATTGGTCAAAAATTGTTGCTCGATTTTGATTGTTCGAGAGGATTCTTGGCTAATCAAGTTGGATAAAAGGTTGCCAATTTCATTCTACAATTTTACGAAATCTCTAACGGTTGAACCGCTGACAGTCTCCTGATAATTTTGTAAATCTCCAACAAACTATATATTTTTAGTTACTGATTTCATTCTATATTTTTACGAAGTTTTTCGGTGAAGGTTGAAACGCTAACAGTATTCTATGCAATCTGACAATCCTCTGCACACGTACATATATATTTGAACATACTATCCGTTATGCGAATTCATGCGATATTCATGTTAATTCAGTTGGAATATTATTATACTGAGTAAGTACAGTGTATTTAATTATTACATTATTTTAGTGGGGCAGTTTAAACCCTACACATATATGCATTTAGTTTGATCTGCTTTATCCCATCATTTCTACAACTAATAATGTTCAATGAGCTTGGATTGCTCCCCAATTTTTTTCTGTTAAGCCGAATAGATGAAGGCAGTGGCGTTGATGCAACATTGAGTGTCAAGAATGCACGATTTCACAAGACCTGCAGGCTGATGTATAACAAAAACTATGTTAGACAGAGCTGAGAATAGGCACATGAAAATAGGTGACAACAAAGACGAGGAAATAGTTACCCGAATGAGAACACGCCCATCAATTACTGAGATGAAAGACCAAGAAGTGAAATGCTTCTTCTATGGAGAGGCTTCTGGTAGTGCTGGTCTTCATGAAGCTGTACATTCCAACTGTACTCGCGTGTCAGGTCGTGTGCACTTATTCTGGAAGACATGGACCTCCTGACGCAACTGAACGCTGGAGACATGGTTGCACAAGAAGCCAAGTACCACCGAAATTGTCTCTTGAACTTGTACAATCGCCCACGGAAAAAGGAAATGGCGAGTGAAGATACAGAACACGCAATGGCAGGACTTGCTTTTGCAGAGATAGTAGTGTTTATTGAAGAATCTAACATTGATAACGAGACGTCTCCGAAAACTTTCTGACCTGGCGCAGTTATACAAGTCAAGGATGGAACAAATGGGTTCACACGAACCGTCTTAAGCAAAGACTGCTTGCTCACTTTCCTAATATGTGTGAACATCACCAAGGGCGCGATGTTCTTCTGCCATGTAATGACAACCTCGGGGATGCCCTTGCAAAGGCTTGTGAATGGACAGAGATATCGATGCTGTCCACCTAGCGCGTGCTTCCCAGATTGTGAGACGCCATATAATTGGAGATGACAAAGTGTTCAACGGGTTTCCTGAAGGATGTGAAAAGTACTCCGTACCTCCGTATGAGACGGCTACAGTTCAGACTCATTGAAGGGTTCAACAAGAGCCAAGCGCAGGAAATGCGTTAGAAGACGAGTGGTGGGTGATGCGGAGATCCCTGGGAATTAGACCAGCTTTCTCAGAGTTGAAGAGAACAAGGCAGAACTGTTCAGTTTCCTTTCGGAATTTTTCTATTATACATTCCAACTTACAGACCAGTAGCTGGTCATTACTGAGGGAGATCATGGTGTATTGAGCAAGCCACCGCTCATTAATACTGCAACTCTGGCTCAGTCCTTGTAACCGCGAAGAAGCCGATAGCCTCATAATGTTGCATGCCGCTCACGCTGCTCGCAATGGCCACAAAAAGATCGTCATCCGCACAGTCGACACTGATGTCGTTGTCCTGGCAGTGGCACTACTGCCACGTACCCTGGATAAAGAAGCCGAAGTGTAGGTGTCGTTTGGCACGAGTAAGACTTTCCGTTTTCTGGCAGCACATGAGATGGCGCAAGCTATAGGCCCGCAAAAGCACAGGCATTACCAATGTTTCATGCCTTGACGGGTTGTGACATGGTCTCCTGCTTTGCCGGACGTGGAAAGAAGACGGCATGGGCAGTGGGGACAGTTTTACATAAGTTAAAACATACACTTATTGACCTCTCCAATTCACTGGACTTTGTTGATGAAGATGCCATGCACATCTTCGAGAGGTTTGTCATTCTGCTCTACGACAGAACAAGTACCGCAACCGATATCGACAAAGCCCGGCGCAAACTCTTTGCAAAGAAGGGCAATGTCCAGCTGATCCCACCAACAAGTGCAGCCCTGAAACAGCACGTCCGACGAGCAATATACCAGGGCGGACATGTCTGGGGTCAGGCTCTGGTTCATGCACCAACATTGCCATCGCCAAAAGAATGGGGTTGGAACAAAACCAGCAACATGTATTAAACCTATCTGGTCAACACTTCCTGAGGCATCCAAAGTGTGCAGGGAGCTTATATCTTGTAAGTGTGAGAAGAACTGTGTGAAAAAGTGCAAATGCAAGAAAGCCAGTATATTCCTTTTTAAAACTGAAATATTTTACAACATTGTTTTACACAAAGCGAGTACAGATTAAGTAATATTAATTAAAGCACAAATAAGTCAATAAGAAAGAGTCACACCACACCGTGTGATTAACGAGGAAATAATCCTTACTTCTATTAGAATGTTTTAAATGAATAAAACATATTAAATAAGTTAAAAACATTTAAATATCAAAGAAATAAATTATTCTGATAATAAATCCACTTAAATATTTACGTTCAATACTGGGTATAAGTATGAATAGTAAAAAAAACAATGTCATAAATTTCATTAAGAATAAACTTACCCGTACCTTGTGCACTTTGAATACTCCGAAGTGCACAATTGAAAAGAACAATTTGAATCAATAGATAGCGCAACATCTAAATATTTAAAATATAATCATTATAGCAAAAAATCTGTTTTAGAAACAGTCCATATATATAATAGATGTCGACAAAAAAATGTCTTACACATATTGATATGTATTATATTGATAGAGAATTAAATATAAGTAGCAACAAAAATTAATACAATACATATAGAAGAGAATATTTTTAAAACAAAATTATTCTTGTCGACCTCTACATAAGATCTCCTAATTTCATCAGAATAATCAAATTTCTTTCAATCATTAATAACAATTTTTAATTAAAATTATTGTTAAAATAAACAGTTTACAAATTTTGTTTCGCGCTAAATAAATTCGAGTTTATTACATTTTTCCCATTTTTCCAGAAGTTGTGCCACAAGGATTTCTATAAAATATAAATTTCCTTCTTTTTTGTGTCTTCCGAAAATTATTTAAGTTTGGCCGTGGTAAAAATGTCTCTAATCATTATAGTTCTTTTATAATTTTCTTCAGCAACACATTGATTTTGGCTTCGGAGTTACGTCTTTATTTACATTGACCACATCATCATCATTCAGTTCAAGTTTTCATATATACACCAAACTGTTTGCTTTAAATTATGATATTACTTGATTTTATAGAAGATATATGTCTGTGTTTGTAAGCCACAATAAAAAATGTGTAATCAAAATACTCTAATCGGAATTTTTCGTTGGCTAACTGAGATACTAAATATCTGTCTCACCAAGCTATTGTTCTATTATCTATATGAGATATATGAGCTATTATCTATATGAGATAACTTAAATTCGCTTCCCATAACCAACAGGCAACTTCAATTTCATAATTTTGAGAATTTACTCAAATTTTAATAGAAATATACTTTTATTAAATTTAAATATAAGAATTAACTTTTGTAAGAAATTTGTTCTCTATTTTGTATGCTAAAATATAAAATTTATTCATAGTATAATTACAATTCAAATAATAAATACTCAAGTAAAATTTTAATTTATTTAAAAAAAGTTAAACGCAAAAATTTGTCATCATAGTAATTTAGTAACCTACAGGCGGTTTATTCCATTATTAATTAACCGCTCGATTAAAAACTAGATCTACAATCTAAAAAGAAATCATTCAAAATTTCTAGCCGGCAACACGACTCAGATTAATTTCGATTTGTTAACTTCACTTATATTCGTTGCATATCTTTGAAAAATTGAATAACAGCACTATTTATGACAGGTCTCTAAATAGTAATTGATATAATACCTATCATTTAATTTTCAAATATGAAGTTCCAATTACAGAATATTTTTACGAATGTAATAGATTATTAATATTTGCCACATATCACTAAACTTGAACTAAAATATTTATAGTTTTAAAGTATAGGATTTTTTTCCTGCAAAATAGACCTTTAACTTTAAGGTCTATTTTGCAGGAAAAATCCTATACTCATTATTATACACACGAATGTACGGTTTTATAAATAATTTTATTGTCTCTTGTGACTTACTCGTTTTATAGTGACTATTTTAACAGAGCCCTAATCTTAAAGGTCTGTTCAGTCTTACGACTTTATGACTTTATCTTAATTTTGAAAATTTGAAAATGAAATATAATTTTATGACATTTTTTAATAATTTATAATATGAAAATAAAATAAAATAAAATAATACTCAAATAAGATTATACATTTATTTTATTTTTAAACAAAAAGTGTTCTTTTTTCGTTCTTTACCCAACAATTTTTTCTAATTTTACGCAAAAATATAATTGTATGTCAATAGTTAATTTGTACACAAAAATGTGTCCTTACTAATTTAGTAAGCTACAACCTAACAGTTACAAAAAAGAGTTTGTATGATCCATTTGTTATTTAAAAGTAATCCAATCATTAAAAAATGTTATATAATCAATTTTATATCTAAAATGAACAAGTATTTAATTCATTTGTTGAAAATTTAACATAAATGCAACTTTACCAATACTGAAATTATAAACAAAAATTTAATTACTCACATAAATAAAATTTCATTAAAATATCTATCTTCCTTAAAAGTTCAGTTGTAAATGTCAAATAATGTATTGGTTTGTATTTAAATCCAATTCAAATCAAACTTCCATTGAGAGTGGACATCAGACTATAATGCTTAAATTAATAGATATACCAATGATAATGCGTTTATATAATAGATATTATTTTTATGGATGTAGACAGAAATATTATTAAATTATTAAGGTAACAATTTATGCTAGACCGTATTGATTTAATTCATAAACATTATTCTGATGACTATATACAATTATATCTGCAATTTGGTTGATTTAAAATATTAAAAATATTTACCCATCCTTATATTTGTTGCATGCCATTGCAAAATTAAATAAATTGAATAAAACCTGTTATTTACGTTAAAACTGTTACATAAAATTACATATGTGATATTCCGCAATTAAAATTTATAGTATTTTAATATTATTGGTGTTTTCAAAAATTTTTAATGACGAAGTGTTGTATAAAAATTTTTAAGTTAAACTTCAAAATAATATTAAATATAAAAATTAGAGGTGCGTTGCAAGAAATATTTATAAATAATTTTTAGGAAATAATTATGAAAAAAAAAATTTTGCAAAATAGGTACGACAAAAATTTCTTAAATGATTCAATTATTTTAATTAATTTTTCTGAATTCTTTTGAAACACGTTTAGACTCAATGACTTATATATTATTTATCTAGACCGGCAAACTGACCAATATTCAATAATAATAAACGTCCGCGGAGGTATCATATCTATATCGATAATCAATGCCAAATCAATGAAATATATAAATTAATCGATTAATATTTATTGAAAACCCTCTTAAAACTAATACCGTATATAATTGAAATGCGCTCTGGAAGTTTTTTTTGATTAGTTTGCCGGTCTAGATAAATAATATATTAGTTAATGGATAGACTGCTGTTACCATTAAATTATAAACTATATAATTTATATATTATACTAATTTAATTTGGAAATATAAAGTTTTTTCCATCATATTTACAGAATGTTTTTGCGTATCTAATGAAACTATTAATATATTACTCTAAACTAGAACTTAAGCAATTATGATGTAATGTCTATTTCCCAAAAATAAATATATACACTTTTTATAGAAAAATGTTAGTACAGTTTTATAGAATTTTGGAACCCTTAGCTCTGGTTTAAAACTCGTTTAATAGACATAATATTTTCGAAAATTACCAAGAAAATGCTTTGCCATTGTGGGGATCAAAACCACAAACACTTGTTGGAAATCTGGCGTTCTACCAGCTAAGGTTGCCATCATGGGGAAAGGAATGGGCTATATATACCTTGTGACAAGGAGGTTTAACCTCCAAATGTAAGGTTATTTAATGAAGTTTATTTCCTCTTCTTTAATTTAAATAAATAATTCCAACATCTTCGGCTTTGCTTACATTCTTCCATTCCAAAGCTGCGAGAAAGCCACTATTTTTTGTTTGTTTTATCACTTCGTTTGGTGATTTTATTCTAATTTCTGTCTGATATATATATTGCAGAGGCGGTTGAGTGATTTTACGATTACCCTGGCTTAGTATTCCATAGCCGCCCTATATCTGAGGTTCTATGGCTACGCGAGAGCGTAGCCTATAAATTCACCGCCACTGCGATGAGAATTTTGAGGTTTTAAGACCTAGAATGCAGGAGAGAGCTTCTCAGGAATATGGGGTACTTGATTCAATCCGCCTACATACTACATATACTCATTTTTAGTTCGTCAGAAAACAAAATCTTATTTAAATTTTGAGGCCGGAAAAATTAAAAAAATATATTACTTGTAGAATTTACAAAACATAAATATCGTGAGGCTGAATTTACAATTTGTTTCAGATTACATATGTGATAATTATATCACTTAAGTTTCGTTATTATTACTACAATAATTACAGAGTTACAGTCTTCCGAAAACAGTGTTACAGTCTTAATAAAAATAAACAGACAGTCAACAGATATTTACGCAATAATAAAAAAATCAAACAGTTTGCAAATATTTACACAATAATGAAATGTTAATGAAATTATGCACGAATAAACTTGTTCAGAACAGCACTCGTACGACACATGGTAATTTTTAAATTATAATTTAATTTTTTTTAAATATAATTATATACTTAAGTAATGTAATATTCCTTTTAGGCACCGCCACCTTGAAAAAGACTATAATATTTTTTTACCTACTTATGATAGGCGCCGTCTGGAAAAAAGTGCCCTGGCTATAGCCAGGGTAGCCCTTATATTGATTCTGAAAGATATATTTATTTGATATAATTAATAGAATTAATAATCCTTTCCTTATTAAAAGGAAAGATATTTTATATTTAACGGATGGAGTCACTTTCCTATCATCGCAGTAACCAAT
>JAUZNC010038724.1:0-18241 GCA_034780395.1 Vannuccia rotundouncinata | reverse complement strand
CTACTAAACAATGTTGTTATTCATACTATGTACATACTATGTTATTAAAATTCTGTTAATAAATTTGTAAATAAATAATTTTCCGTAAAATTATATTTTTATTTAACGGGTATATCTATGTGCGCCACCCTGTATTTGATCATACTCCAACGCATTAAAGTTATACCAAGATGAAGTATTATTGATGAAAACAAAAATATGAATTTAATAAAACACTGACCACATTTTAGGTATTTTACTAGACATTTATCATATATAACATATTTTAACTAATTTAATCATTGCTAAAAATAAATAAAAATCATTAAAAATCCATAAATTTACTAAAAATATCTAAATATCTGTAATTATTATTTTGTTTACATTAATTAGATTTTAACGAATTACATTTCTTACATTTTATCGAATTTGTTAAAGTTTATCATTGCTAGAAAAACCATAAAAACTTGACCGACAATGTCTGAAAAGACTTCCATTGTGAAAAATATACTAAAATATTTATTAAAGCATCCAAAAGAAACGAGATTATCATTTGTTTCGAAGATTTGTAGATAAATATCTAGAAATGAAAAATTTATCAAAAAAGAAAAAGGAAACTATAATTCTCCAGAGCATAAAATGTATGTTTACAACCTTCAGCAGGGTTTACAAAAAAAGCACACGTAATGAAAAGGAACGAGAAAATCAAGTGCCTTCCAACAGAAGAACCGGCACCGCCTTTACAAATTCTTACGTCTACTTCATCTTTATCATCAAAAACTGTTTTTATCAAAATATTTTATTCATTTCTGAAGTCTTGTAGAACAAGGGCTCACCTACTATTTCAATTTTTAATTACTCGTAAAGTCAGGTTAAATATATATGTTCAAATTTCTGAGGATGATGGACATTTTATAAAATATTTAAACTTACCAGATTTGAATTGATATGCGGTAGATGAACAAATAAAAAAGGTTCCTCATGATTATCAAGACAAAACACATTCCAGCACAGCTCATTAGAATGTGACCAGAAATTATGATTTATTAAAAAAAAGTTCACAACCAAAGGCGACAATTAAAATACAAATGACACCTCTCCAGTCGCCAGAAGTTCAATTAATTTCAGACTATGAATTGTCGAATCCATTACTTCTGGATGCAGTCTTTTTAATTGAAAAAACATAGAATTAAGACAAAGGAATGAATTGATTTATATAAATAAACTGCAAAGTTATCAGGTTTTTTAAAAATGTATATGTTGTCATGTTTCAACAATAAATTCAATGTATTTTTATAAAGATTTAATTGATTACTTTCTTTTAGAGTAGTAGACAGTATGGGCAGTCTTCTCAAAATCAAAAACAAATTGAACCAAATTCGCTCAAATAAATTATGGCAATCTTCTCAACATGAAGACAATATTCTAAAAATCATGGCAATCACGTCTTCTATTTAAAGCTTTTTGGGGATATTTCGTAAATTGAACCATTCTATGAATTTTTTGAATTTTAGAGACTTTTAAGATTTTTAAAAATATTAAAATTCGATTAAATAAGTTAATGTTTCAAAATATAGTTAAAATCTCCTAATAGTAAATAAATTAATGATTTAGAAATTTAGAGATTTTAGAGATTTTCACGAATTTTAAAATATATATGAATGAATTTATATGGATTTTTAACGATATTTACGACACTGGCTGGTGTAATTGATTTCAAATTTTTTTTTTGCTGAAATGCATGGTTTTATATTATTATGAGTAAAAAAGACGCAATTTTCTTAATACTCTTGGCTTATTGTAAAAAGATATTTGAAATCACTATTTTAATCGGTGAAAAATGTAATGTCTTCTTGAATTTTCAGTAATTGTTTTCTATAAACGAGCTCTAGTTACCTCCACCCATCCATTCACACCTCCAACCAGCCTTCTTGAGATAGGTGTTAATGTAGTAATATCTATCGGGAGTGTGCATCATAAGGTAAACCGCGCAATAACTTGTCGTCCGAAGTGAAAACCATTTTTTCCCAGTAAATCAAATAAGGTTTCTTGTAATGGTATTATAACCATTGATTATGATTTCCAAACCCATTTCATTTTTACTCGATCTGTCGGACTCATTAACCACAATCAAAGTATGATTAAAACTATACGCAAATGTAAATATTCTTGTAAATAGACCTGTCAAAGAGGTGTAAATTACTTACAGCGAGTAGCAAGTACATCCTTATTGTCAGTTGATGAATTTTCTTTACTTCCATTTTAAACTTAAATATATAATTTACTGCGTAAAACGATTCATTTTTAGGGATTACTACATGAGTCGTAAAATACTTACAGAATAACCGTTTCACAACGTAGTAAAATTAATTATGAGAAATTTGGTTTACTTTTATTCATTTATACATATTTCTAATCGATATAACGCTGGGAGATGTTTTTCAGAATACTCAGATGATTTATGAAATTTTGTGCTCATTCTATCCTTAATTATTTACCACTGTCATTGTAAGATCTCTAACGAATGGAATGGCTTTAATGAGAAGGAGGATTTTATCGAAATACTTAGAGGACTCACATGCATAAAACATAAAATTTAATGCTTAATCCAAAGATTTAATTGTAAAATCAATCAATTACTCTTTGATAACTCAAATAACTTTGAATTAACAAGACACCTATTGGATGAGAATTTAACTCGTAAAGATGCGCAGAAATTTAACATTTGTAATCCGTGAGAGTATGGTCAAAACCGCAGGTTTATTATAAAACTTTCAATCTTCGGAAAATTTCACTTGGATAGGACTTGTGCGTGTATGAGTGGGAGGAGTCTATAGTAGGAACTAATTTGTGATATATTGTAAAAGTTCTGGAAAGATCACTCAAATGATATACGCGACATTTTAAAATTAGTGTAAACATTTTTGTACAATGGAATACATAATAATAGAATCTAATTCTCCATATGTAATATACAATAGTAACATACGTTATTAAAATTATTAAAATCATTTGCAGTCTTGGTAAAAATCAAGTATTCTTATAATTAACTATAATTAATCAAGTTTTTAATGGAACAATCGAATTCTTTATATGCAATAAAATACCATTCGGACTTAAAATTATGCAAATCCGATACGGTTTAACCAAAATCAAAGTAATGAAGTACCGCATCGCGTTTAATTACACTATACAAATTGGAATTCACGCCAAAAATTTTAATTCCTAAGAAAATTTTACACACATTGGAGAGGAGAGAAAAATGTCATTAACTCAAATAACCTCCAATAGGTGTCAATGAGCCAGATTTTGTCATGTCTATTTTAAACTACACTATAAAAATTTAAATTAACCACCAAAAAAGTTTTATTTCCTGGGAAAAATTTACCACGCATTAGGGAGATAAAAATGATTTCATTAAATCCAATAGCATTTAATAGCCAGATGTTGTCATGCCTATATTTAGAACTGTGGGAATTTTGGGGCTCATTAATTTAAAAATGCTAATTAAGGACTTTCCGTGCTTTTATCGCTTAGATTTGATTTATTTTTGTATAGGAATTAAATACCTGGGATTCATTTTAACTTTGAATTTTAACTCGTAAAAGTGCGCGGATATTTAATATGTAAAGGTGCGTAGAAATTTAACATGCAAAGGTGCGGAAACACTTTAACAAGCATTTTACTGAAGTCGGGGGGAGAGGAGAAGGGTTTTCGTGGGTTAGACCTCCTCTTCTCCTACTATTATGATAAATTATGGAATACTATAAAACAAATTATTTACATAATCTTCTATTAAGTATATTTATACATAGGTATATGTGATAATTTACACCATATTTACCTATTTCAATGTTTATATTCATTATATTCATTTAATTAATATTATTAATATTATTTATTAATATTATTATTAATGTTACTATTTTATAATTCTTCTGGCACGTCACGCTTTGAAGACCAGTATGTTTTGTATTGGTGGATTTTTAGTTTCAATATATATTTCGTATAACTTGTATAAACAACTCTTTCAAATTAAACTACATACCTAAATTTTATATTTAGTTAACAGTTAAACATTGTTCAATGCCTTTAATATTATTCGAAGCTTAATAAATATCTAAATTATTTAGAAAATATAGGTTTTCAATTATTCGTTTGTATTATCACATATTATGAGTTTGCCAATTTCAGTTTATGTTATGATAAGATATTCATAACACATTACAATAATTATTATTAATTTTATATTATTTTGGTTTCTACTAAATAAATTTTAGGGGTGTTTGTCCACCAAAAAATAAAAAAGTGGCAAATTGAAATATATTGTTATAATGTAACATGTATGCTCTGTAATAAGTTATAGTCAATAATAATCCTTTTAAAAAACTACGAATATATAAGATTCAATTTAAAATGTTTTTTTTTAGCAAAAATCTGTCAATTTACGAGTTCAGTCACTTTGAAGATCATGTGATCGTCATATTAATTCTAGATGGAATAGAAGCGAAACAACCTCCAATCATGAGCATGGGGTGGGCCATAAATTCATTATTTTCGAATAGAATTATTGTTTATCAGACTTATCTAAACCCTCCACATTATATGTATATGTCTAGACATTTTAAACAATCGGTTATCCAATTTCAACTTTTTGACTAATAAATACCATATTGTCGAAAAAATTGTTATTGGATTTTTGAATTAATAACGAAGTGTTAAATATAGATTTTATATAATTTATTTGAAAGTTTGTGAATTTAGATGTCATAATATTGTAACAATTTAAAATGTTTATAAAAATTAAGTTGTGAATAGAAGAGGGTGAGGATATTTCTATATCAATTTACTATTACTTGATGTAAATTTTTAATTGCATATTTTGAAATAAAACCTGTTAAAACCCTGGTGAGAATAATCGTTTTATAGGTTTATTACTTATAAATAAACATTCATTATGTATATCAGACTGCACCCCCCACCTTCAAGAAATTTTAAATATAAAACAAAGTCAGATTTTAAAAATATGATTATGGTTACATTATTAGAATCGATGAATTTTGCATAATTTTGCATAATTTTGCATAACTTGTTCCAACATCATTAAATACCGATTAATATGTATTTATGAAATAATTGATAACTTATAGTAAATTCATGCTTTGGTATCTGTGTTAACTGAATTTATTTTATTTTATGCTTTATTTTACTTTATACTTTGTATTTTATTTCATATAGAGGAAAAATTTATGTGTTTAAAAATTGACAAGGCATATGGTAATGGACAATTTGGATTAAAACAATAAATTAAACTTTGTACTATTTTCTAATTTTGTATTTGTAATCTTTTTTACCCAGGATTTAATCAGGAAATCTTGTCATATTTTTAAATATTTGCTCATTATATTGTAATTGAGCCATAAATATATATAGGGTTGCGCAAAAGTTAGTACACTTTCAATAGTAAAATACCTAAGTGAAATATATTTATATTATATAATATACTTCTTATAATAATTTGTAAATTTTTACCCTCATTTTGTTCTTCTTGTTTATAACTAAAATATAAATATCATATTATTTTTTGTGTAAATACAAGTAACTTGTTATCAGACAAAATCACGAAAAGTGTGTTTGTTCATGATTTCATAAAATGAATATAACCATAAAATATATATTTCTTTTTACTGTATATATAAAAGGTGTATTATATTATTATTAATTTGTTCAGGTGGGGCAATCCTTTTAAAATTATATTATTAACAATATAGATAATATTTTTTTCCTATTTATGTCCATTTTTCGGTATATAGACCGGGATCCCAAACCCTTGAGCTTAAGGAAACGAGGTCCCAACGATCCTCCGCCAGATGCTTAGAAGTACTCAAGATTGTACATCATGGAATTGAACGTCTGCCGATGTCTAGTTGGGTCCATACAACGACCCATTATAATTAAGCTAGATTAATTATTAGAGGGCCTTATACATTTACTTAACTTAAACTTACATTTTTTCTAGACACACCTTCCAGATACACAAATTTAGTAGTGACAGACATTTTTACAGGTTTCCATCCACGGCATACGCCGGTTCTAACTGAAACCAAATTTAAATGTTATATTGAAGCTTACTCAATACCAAAATAACATCGCCAGACAATTTAGTCGGTTCCCAAACCCGCCAGACGCCCTTGAAGATTACTTCTTATTATCATAGAGATCGAATTATTTATATGTGAAGTATACTACCATTTTGTAGAGTTTTGGTTTACTGTAGAATCTATAATTTATTGATTTACCATATTCAAAAGATACATTTTCTATTTATACAAGCTTAAAATTGCTTAATTTAAATGTTTAATGCCATTTTTGCAAATAACAGAGGATATAATGTCAGCGTTTTAAAAGACTGTCATTAAAAGCATGTAATTAGTTTGCATGTGTGTTTACTTTCTATGGATAATTCATATACTTTCATAGATAATTATCTATTGAAATGAAACACACATGCAAACTAATTTTGTTTTTTGTCAAGAATACTAACGACATCTGAACACAACTGCACTGTTATCAAAAGAGAAGAAAAAAAATTTAATTCAAAGAGAAGGTCAGATGGCCAAAATTCAACAAATATTACCCTATAGAGTTTATAATATAAAAATAGTTTTTCAACAATCACGTCCAATGTAAGTTCCTCCCAATTGTCCATAGCCAAATGCAGCAAATATTAACTCAATGAATGCTCTATCACGCTTTAAGTTGAGTGTCATCATCTGGTAATTAATTGGGAAATGATTGCTTCTATTCGGGATATCCAGAAGTAGAGGATTTTTGATAGTGCTAAAATAGGTCATAAAACTATATGCCATTTCTACACCGACAAGTCGCACGGTCGAGAGGCAATCATCAATTGTAGGCAGGAGTATTCCTGTAAAGTCCACCCCGCAATAAAGTCATAATGTGACGAGTATTGAATGCCTTCTCCATTTCACAGGTCAAGAGTAGAAATTAGACCAGGTCTTTGCGATAATATAGAAGTCGACCATCTTTCTAATGATAATGTCTTTAAGTAGAACAGTATCCATATCCCGATTAGACTTATCCTTTAAGAGTTCGCTCGCCACAATATCCAGGAGTTGAAACCATCCAGACGTCTTCACTTCATCCATGTTGAGTTTGTAATAAGTGGGGATGAGAATGTTGTTTTGTTTATAGGAAACTCTTGCGGGGGAGGTGTGAGAGGTGATGACATTAGCCAATCACTGCTGGATAAGTGATTTGATTAGCGAATGGCCAATGAAAATAAGACACTTGTAAGTAATAGGATAAAACCGTTAATAATTACTATTACAATTTGTCGTCCTTTTTTGAACATTCTCAGAATCAGGTGTTCATTCTCATACATTCTTTGGAATGAATAAGACGTTCAAATAGGGGTTCTCCAATATTTGTAATAAAACTATAGATGATAATAGTTACACAGATTTGCAGACTCGTACTCATCATTGTCCAAGTTTCATTTTAATTTACAATCATTATTGTTTATAAGTTCTGACACTCTATTTGAAATGGTTGAAAATATGGTTGTAGTTATTTTCTCGATATGTTGAATAAATTTGAAAATAATAATAGTGAGACAGATTTGTAGACTCGATTTCCAGTCTTGAATATACACAACTTATCGTCAGCACATTGTTTATTTAATTGTAAATATAATCCATAGACGCGCAGTGTAGTCAACTTAAAATGTGAAGGGGGAGAGGTGGGGAAATAATTCCTGCAAATTATCACAAATATTCTGTAATTTAGAGCGAGATGTGGCACCCTTTATCACAACCTTTCCTGTATGAAATACATTGACGTAGACAGGATTCCAATAAAAAAATTTTAAAGCAAGGAAAATTTCAGGTTCATATTGCATTGTACCATCGCGACTTGATGATTGCATGAAACGATATAGGTTGATTCTTCTTCCTAAATTATAGGTGAATGTATTCGTTTGTAAATCAGGCGCTCCAAAATATAAGTACCATAGGGGAGATGGTGCAGTATAAAGGTTATGAGTGCATCCAGATTTATATCAGCTCCCATAATACGGAATTTACCGGTTGAAAAAATTATTAAAGTCTATTTTTAGCACATTTCACACGATACATATAGTGTTTTTGTGTATAATAGCGGATACAAATATTGGCCTGCATAATTGGATGAAACAGACAATCAAAAATAGCAGTAGCCGGCAGTTTAAATTGACCACGAAACACTTTATTGACACATGTAGATGACATTGATGAGAGCAGGAGAAAATACGACCGTTTTTAAAAGTATTTCCAATTAATGAAACAATATCCCTTTATCTTTCCTACTTATACACTAGAATGACTATAAACAAGAGTCTAAATGAGTCATTCAAAAATAAAATATGGATTTCACTCTAAAGCAAATAAGCTCCATGTTAGTCGTGGGACCGAGCATGTCTGGAAAGACAACATTTGTTGAAAATCTGATTACTCACCGTGATGCGATATATGAAAATCTACAAAGACATATGAAATGGTTCGCAGGCAGTCAATATAAGAGACCTAAAACGAACAAGGATGAATATAGCACATATCAAGGATTATTTGATTCCTTCGATATGATCCAACCCTATGATTTGGTTGTTTTGGACGATTTAATGAACGAGATGGAAAACTCCAAGGTTTTAGTAATTTATTTACGCGCATGGTTCATCATACACCCTGTACTGTTATTTCAATCAGTCAGAATCTATTTTAAAGGGTAAAAGAGGCGCGAACACGTACTCTTAATACTCAATATATGGTTCTTTTAAAAAATCCACGCTATGCGAGTCAGATTGACGTACTCTTACGTCAAATGTATCCTAGAAAGGGGAAATTCCTGACTCAGGTATTTGAAGATGCAATTTCGAAAAAACCACATGCGCACCTTTTCATCGATTTAAACCAGGAAACACCCCAAGAGTTACGCATACATGCACAAATTCCACCAGATGAAGCCCCACAAACCGTTTACCTATCATCATCAGGCAGTTTTAAAGAACACCATTAGCTATAAACAATCGAGAGAGAGAAAGAAGGGGGTGATATATATTATAAACAATACGATGAACTCGCATAGAGTAAAACAGATTAGAAATTTTATTATCCAAATAATTGCAAGTCGAGGAAATAAAAAACGTTATACGGCTCTCAACAGAAAGGCATCACCTCAGAAGATACGAGCTATAACACAGATTACCTATCACTACTTAAAGGAGGATAGAAGACTCAGCCCAAAAGTCAAGAAACAACTTGCTCGAAACAGGGAAATTATTTGCAACTTTGCCAAAAACTGTCTCTCAAATAGTCATCACAAAGGTAGAGTACACTGTAAACCAGAAGGTGTTAAAAAAGCACGTAAACTTTTAATCAATAAGAAAGGAGGAATTTCGCCAGCACTCATCTCTCTTTTGATTGCATTGTCAACGGCCGCAGCCCCTATCGCCGCAAAAGCAGCAGTCGCCGGAGCTGTAGCCGCAGGTGCAGGAGCAATCGTCAATAAAATCGCAAGTCTATTAGCAACGGATTTCATATTATTCTCCCCTAATACGCCCTCGGAATATATTACTCAACTGCATACACCTATTGATCTCGGAAACGATGCCGATCAATGGGAAATGGGTCTTGTGGAAATGTCATTTGTGAATAGCATAAAAACCATAGACAAAGAATCTATCGACATCAAAGTTAAGAAAAAAGTGGACTATACAGGACGACATTTTACAGGACTTCCTCATTCTGATCCAGCAGTTACCTCTCAGATAAAGCTCAGAAAATTTTATGACGTGTATAGAATTCTAAACGGAAAATTTGATCAGGGTGAATGGCGGTTACTCCAAGATAACTCCAAGTTAAATCGATTTATATTTCAGACAGATATTGAAAATGTTGATAAATTGTTTTAAGCAATCGTGTTGCTAGCTTGCTGGGGTTTCATCCTCTAGTTGGAAAAATGGATGCCTTCAAAAGAGATCAGAAAAAGATTTTACTAAATCGATTCACTACGACTATTCAGTCAAGAAAAAAGAAATGGTTAGCACCACATGCTCTAGCAATACATATTACACGTCCTTAAACTTAATCAGGATAAGCAGATTTCCACAAGTGGGAAAAAATTTCTAATATGAAATGGAAAATGAATAAAATAGTTAAATACTCCATCCTATCTGGCTATTATAAATCATCAGGAGAATTGGTAAACATTATTAACAAAACAAATCTACAGAATGACATTGGGATTACTCTCTTCTTCGATGCTACTTTAAATCGATTCAAATGGACTTGCCGCCAGAAGGAGAGCCGAAAATATCTCTACTACATAAGGAACAACTGGAGCATATTCTAAAATTTTCTGAATTTGAAATAACTGAAACCTTAACTGCCAAACATTCACCAGTTTTACGGAGAGGAATTCATAGTCTATATGTCTATTGCGATGCATATTCTGAGAATATTGTTAGAAACTCACATGTCCCGCTTTTGCGAACAGTTGGATTCCCTACTATTGCTTTTGGTGAAAACGTATTAATAATAATCCGATATATGTACCCTGTATGAAGAGTTATATCGATACTGTGGAAATTAAAATATGCGATGATACTGGACGTGTGGTACCCTTCAATGAGGGGAAAACTGTTATAATTTTGCACTTTCGTAAATGATCATAAAAATTTTCTGAATTAATAAACAGTTTTTAATGCTTATTCTTTTATCAACTATATAAATATATTTGTCTTATCATGCTATATATTTAATATACTTCAGTTATATTATTTTTATTAAAACTTCAAGTATACTTTTTTGTATATCTTTTAATAGAATCTTTATTTTATATGAAATAAACTTATTATTTCTAAACATTTTACTTTTCAAAGTCTTGATATTTAGAATTAAAAACAACAACTGTTTAATGAGTAGGAAAAAGATGAAAGAAATCTTAGTATAATATCCTACAATATCACAGGAGATAAATGGATGTAATATTAGAAAAACAATATGATAAATACGTAATTTTGGGCGCCCATAAAAAGTTATACCCATTAAAAAATAAAACCCACTCAGGGCCTTAATACCACTGAGTCGCACATGCGAGATAAAACAAGTTATAAAAACTTTGAGTCACTTGGAGAAAACATGTAAATCAACCTTTATAAAAAACTCCATTTATCTTGGAAAAAATATATAATAGGAACTCTATAAAAAAACTCCATTTAACTTGGAGAAAAATGAATCTCTGTTTTGCAAAACTCGAATAAAATATAAAAAAATCCATTTCTCATGGATAAAATAAAATTTGTGAATAAATACAACTCTGTGTGTCTAAATATTTACATTTTAGAGAGAAATAAAAACTGTACTTTAAATGGTGAAAAAGATATAAAATTTATACAAATCGAGTTCTCTTAGCCTCAGGCTCACAAATGCAAGGAAGAATTTTCGCCTTTTTCTCGTTGGCCTCTCACTAGGCCCGTTGAGAAGATGATTAACATAGGGCAGGCTTTGATTAAAAGATGTCTTTGCCCTCTTATCCTCAAAAAAAGAAAGAGTTTTCTTCGAGTACGTAAAGTTCTCCACTTGGTGATTCTTCGAACCGATACGCCGTTATGTGTGCGAAAAGGTGGTCTTCTCCTGAAAGGACTTCTTGTAATTTTAATGAGTAATCTCCATGTTGAGCGTAGCCCGTGGCATGCTTTAATTACTTGCCGTCAATGGCCAACATGAAATAGCACTTCGGCCGGAGCAGGATCCACTCGCGAAACGGTTTTTCGGCCGCCTCATCTTTGATACACTCTAGTAGTGCATTCCATGAGTTGGAGAAGTCTGGATGTGTGGACAGATAGTTGGAGGTGTCCAACACTTCGTACCTCCTAAGCATGGGGATGAGATCCCTCCCGACGTTGATCCCAGTTGTCTTCGGAAATGATGTCAATGGAACCACCGAACTGACTAGCATATCGTACGAGTGACTCATAATGCAACTTGTACATAATGAGCTTGGAGAGATCAAGGACGGCTTGTCCGATATGGATGGGTTTGTTCAACAGAACCTGGTCCTTGGCGAGGTTAACCCTAATCAGGCTATCATTAAAAACAACAGAACTAAGGAATTCGGGTCTCGAAAAGAAGGTGAGCAGGCCTTCCTTGGTAGTGCAGAGACGAAACTTTATTCTAGAAAGATGGAAATTAAATTAAATAATTAGCTAATATTATATTAAATCAAATAAGATTACTTCCCGTTTCGGACGTTCTCCATCGTTTTCCCGAATAAAGCATTATTACGAAGCTTTCTCGAATGAGTTGGATGCCGCCTGACGTTTCTGAGAGTTGTAAGGGATATCAGGCTCGAAGAATGCCGACTGGTTGAACCGAAGAGCACATCGGATTCGGATCAACTTCATACCTTGTACTATGTAGAACTGAAGAAGCCGGCCGTGAACCACATATTCCGTCTTGTTCCAGTAAGCCAGGCGAAGCTTTTTAGTGCCTTTAAACACCTTGTCCTTGTCGGCGTTGAGATGACGCCATTGTTCCCGCATGAAATCCGTCAGGTACCGTTTCTGGAAATCGCATTTCTCAGGAGCGAAAAGTAGATCGCAGGTGCGTCTTGTACCTCCTTAGGATATTCTAGATTGACCTCCAGGATATGTCCCACGTCTTCACCATAGTCAAAGTTGAGTATGTCTAGAGTCTGAAGTTCATCCTCTGGAATCCACTCAAAATTGGACTGTGGCAGCTTCTGTGAAAGTGCATGGCCATAGAGGTTGTTCGCGTCCACGTAGAGCAGATCCACTTCTGGGCTTTCTTCGTCATATAAGTCCGGGATACGGAGTGTGTTGGAAGATACGTAGTGAGTATGGACCAATGTCAGTGTTGCACTCCTGCTGGCTGAGATCATCATAGAATGCTTCTCGGTGTGATAGCTGGTTTTCTCTGAGGCGGTCCGGTCCTGTGAGGAAAGAATAGGGGGAAACTCTCTTGGAGAGAGCAACTTCGGTGAAGGTGTTGTCCGAGTTGAAAATTGATCGGGTATGTCGGAGCTGGTATGGAGCAAGATTGCCCACTAAAGAATCCAGTGAGGCCGACAGGAACTGCAGAGATTCACGGAACCCGATCTTCATCTTCTTCACCCGTGGGTTGGTCCTTCCTCACTTCGAACTCCGCGTCCATCGCCATATAACATTCTTTGGTCTGGGCAATAACGGTTATGTCCAATTCTCGGACCTTGCCCAAGCCCTTTGCGCAGATTATATACGAGTCATAGTCCCGGAAATTGTGAAAAAACACGGAGAGAAAGTTATCGCGAAGCCTCATCTTCCAATTACACATCCTGGCAAGCTGCACCTCGATACCCACTTGGAAAGATGAAAGAAAATAGAATTTAATAGAATTTCATTAAATAATAATAATTAGAAAGGGAAAACTTACCGGTAAGATGGTCATGCTCACGCACTTTCCACTTCTTCCTGGACTCGTCGTTCTGGTTGAAGCGGTCTGAGCAGATGTAGCAGAGCTTTGTCCTCCGGTGAGTAGATTGCTCTCTGATGGACATTTGAACAGCTTGTCGGGCGTTGACCTGGTTCCACTCATACACTTCCTTGACCAGAGCAATGAGTGCAATCATGGCCGTGTGCACGCAGTTGTCACCAGAGAAAACCTGATAAGAGCTGTCGATCGGAGCGGCTCGAAGTCCTGATGTAACGATATAGCAGCTGCTTTATGTTCGATTCTGTTCCCGTCGTTCTGTAAGAAACACTCAATATCAGCGTAGACGACATAGGGCTGGCGCTGTACGGCCTGGTTCTTCTCAAATACGTCATGGGTCTTCTCCTGTGATGGTATGAGTGTTTCCGGCTCACCCGAGTAGCAGTATTCCCAGTGCTTCTCCAGATATTCGTTCTTTTTAAAAAGGTTGGAGACTGCGCTTGCAGTGTTTGCGTCAATGGGTGGATTGCATGCCCTTTGTGTAAGAGTTGAGAATACGATTTAGGTTGGCTATTTCTACATAATGGAACTTTCCTTCCTTCTTCGGAGTGACTGTCAAGATGTTGAGATGTTGTCTCGGATAGCCACAGGTGCGCAGCATACGTAGGGGATGGTCCTTATTCACATCGATCCACCCGGCTAGCAGATTGATAAAAATGCCCGGGTTCAACTTCTCAAACCGAGGGATATCGGCAGCCGTGATGGGGAAAGTCAGGCCGGTGAAGTTCAGCTCATTAGCCCACTTATAGTAGAGTACTGTTCGGTACGATGAGCATTGATATCATCATAGTGTAGGATGGAGGTATCTGATGGAGAACCTGATGTAACGTACTGCGCCCTCCATGGCTGAACGGTTCTGATAACGGTGCACGACCTCGTTGTAGTATTCCTCCATTATAGGTTTGGGAATGGGAATGAAGCTCAGAATAGTCTGAGAAGATACTTGCGCATTGTCCACACTTGTATGTTCGTTTATAGCCAATGTTGGACATGGCTAAAGAAGATTTGAAGGCTGATGTGAAAGAGGCTGGAAGCTGGATAGGCTGGTACTGCTGGTGATGCTGGAGGGGTCGGTGCAGGAAGTTAGACTTGAGAAGAGACCATGGTCGAAAATGAAACTGGCGATGTAGTATCCGTTGGACCTGTGACCAACTCCAACAAATCAAACCTTTCCTGTGTCGAGTTATAGTTTGGTGGTGAGACTGGAGGAGGGAGGTGAGCAGTGAATATATTGAATACATCCCTGTCCGAGTAATCCTCCTCCTCTACTGTTGTCGACAGGGGAGTTCTATTATCGGGAGGGCCTCTGATGAACTCCACCCATTCTTGGTCAAAGTTGGTGGAGGCTGCTACTGCTGACAGTTGAGATCGCTTTGATGAGAGAGCAGTAGTTGAGGAGGTTGGGCGTACAGTAAGGTCCAGAGGCATCTCTGTAGAATTGGACCGGGTTGATGGAGATGTTGAAGTTCAAGCATTAGATGAGGGAGCTGCTTCCATCCTGGGTTCCAGAGGCTCATCTATATGAGAAGCTTGGATCCAGCTGTTGAAGTCATCGATGGTGAAGTCGACGAAATATTTGGCCGGGATTGGAGACAGCACCGCCATGAACTGTTCCACTTCCTGAGAGCAGACAGCTGAACTATCATCTGGTCTAGATGGGGGAAATATCGCAGACCTCAGAGGATCTGGAATCCCCAACGACTCTATTACGAATGAAAGCTCAACTGACTGCTCATTACTAATAAAGCTCATAGTCTAAAAATAAGAAAAAGATAATTTTACAACTATTTTGTAGTGAAAGAGAAATTTGGGCATAGCTCCTGGGCCATTTTAAATCAAATACATTTTTTATAATGACTTAAAAATGAATAAAAAATTTATAAATTATTATAAATAATTGATACAAAATATTAAAAGAATTATAAGATAATAGAAATTTTGACATGGCTCCTGGGCCATAATTATGATTTTTTGTCATAATATTGCATGAATTTAAAAAGTAATAAAAATTTAAGCATGGCTCCTCAGCGATAATATATTTTTTTAATGACTGTACAAAATTTTACAAGTATTTTCAACTATTGGCAAATTATACAAAATAATTTTTTAATAATAGAAAATTGGCGATACCTTAATACATTTAATATTGCTTACAATTAAATATAAAATATTAAAGTTTAAATATATAACTCATACATGATTTGATTTAAAGTATTTGAAATTTTAAAGTCGATCTCGAGTCCTTATTACAATTAATATTGCTTAAAATGAAATATAAAATAATAAAATTAAAATAAATAAGTCAATAATGAAATAATAATAATAATGAAATAATAATAATAAAAAATAATGAAAAATAATGGAAACAAAACTGCGAAATGTATTAGTGATTATTGTTTGATTTATAATTATAAAAATTTCTTGTATTTCGAATTTTTGTGGCTTACAGACATTTGTTCTTTTATATCATCATTATTCTAATTTTTCAACATTTAATTATTTTATTTAGTTACAATACTGCCCGTTTATACATTTTTTTTCAAAAATATTTTCTTTATAACCATCATTTAATCCTTATTTGAATCTTTGAACGGAAGTTCAAATTGTATTCAACTGAGTATAGCCTCGACTCTGTTCCTGTTTACGTAGCTTCCGGTAGAGTAGCTCTCCCTAAAAGGTATTATATTATTTTTATTTCATCAGTTTAGAACTACTTTTTGAATTTACGGGTAGTGATAAATTGATTATTAATGTCTCCAAAGTTTTCAAATTAATTTAAAGTGCAGAAGACTTCATTTGACTACAAACCTACATTGAAAGTTCTCGGGAGACATCTTAAAAAATGTAATTATAGAAAATAGTCCTGTCATTTAATTTTTATTGACTGACAATTATACAACTTTGTTCTTCATATATAAAGAAATTTCACATTTAAAATTAAATTAGTGGACGCAACCACTCGAAATTTCTGAAGAAGATCCTGAAGCGCCATTAATATTGAACTTTTAAATCTCCAAATAGATTTTTGACAAGAATAATCAATTTCTGACTTGATTCCGTTAGCTAAGTTTTGAGCGATAGTAGAACTGAGTCTTATAGATATATGTTCCTATCATACAAACGATTATTTATCAATAAATGAAGATTGAAGTCTCGTATGCTTCAAAATGTCAATTTGCAGTAACTTTTTAACCTCATTTTTTTATTAAATTGTGCATTCTGTAAATTTGATGAATTTGATCAATACAAAACATTCAAAAATTTAAAATAAAGTTAAGAAGGCAATGGCTGAATAATAAAATATATAATATTCCAAATTTTCGAATAACTCTTTTTCAAAAAATTTATATTTATAATCCATTTCAGCTGAACCGTTTGTGTATTATACCTACTTAAATAAAATATGTAGCATTTAATTTGCAAAGAAATATTAAATTATAATATTTAAGCATCGACATAAAATATTATATTGTCTTCAAACATAAAATTTGCATACTACTTGGGGCGTATCCAGATCGAAATTATCTCTTATACGTGGGGGTTTAAAATAAAAAAAATCTGCTGCCATGGCTACGCAATCTGTGTAACCTCCAATCGGTTATTCATATTTTTTATATAATGCATTTAAAGAACATTTAGTTCATTTATATGTTATAATATTCTTTAATTGTAAAAATTTAGAGTAATAATAATAATAATAATAATAGTATATAAAATACATTTTATTTTATAGCCACACAAATCTGTACACGTTATACGATAAGTTTTGAAGCAAAATTATTGGTGAGAAATAGAAAAGGTGCAGAGAACACTTTAGATATACTATGTGGATGAGCCGCGGACTTTGAACGCAAATTAACTGCAGATAGAGATGTAGATTAAAAAGCCTTTTCAGGTAAGTTTGTATATTTCCATAAATTGACTTATGTTATACAATGCAGCAGTTTGAAGAGGATCCGCTTGCTTTCGAATAGTTAACAAAGGTCGGTGTTTCAGGACGAATGTGAATATGATAATTTTGGTAATCATTTGACAAACCGGGAACAGGAGTTTTTAAATCTTTGAGTTTAGGAATTTCTTCATTGATGACATGTGGAATATTATATTTATTCCTGATGAAAAGGAATGAGTTTATGCTAATATTGTTGATATGTGCATAAAACTTGAGACATTTGTCGAATGTCACGCCTTAAGGCTTTTAACTTTTGAAGAACGATGTATGGTTTTTGAACACAACAATTTAATGGAATGAATGCGAAAGGGGACTTAAAACCATTGGTATTACCGTAAGATCTAAACACTAATATTGTATGTATGTTAATTCATTGTAATGTCATTGTCATGTACAATATTGAATATTCAACATAATATAATAATAAAATGAAAGGAAATTATGCAGTATTTTCAGAATTTCTTCAAAGTTAACGTCTGCGGTTTTCCCGAGTTGAAACATTAGCTGCATCTCCAATAAATCCAGTCTACATTTTCCCGTAATTGCAGATACAAAAGAGGCTTGGACATTCCCAAAGAATCTTTCTGTTTTTAGAATTTAAATTAGTAGTACTCGGTACTATAATAGGAATACAATTATTTTAAACAATGAAGTAAAGTTAAAATTAACACAATAATAATGATTTCTTCTAAATTGCAAACAACCTGTTTTATTAATCAGTATTAGTTTATCAGTAGGTTGTATACAACCCAGTGTCCTATATAAA
>JAUZNC010038713.1:3340-18242 GCA_034780395.1 Vannuccia rotundouncinata | reverse complement strand
TTATCAGCCAAAGATTCCAGGTTGACATATTTTGCACAATTTTGACAAAGGTAATTGTTTATTTCTTAAACTTTCTATTTATTTTGCTAGACAGGAGTTACCGCTGGCATTACCGCATTAATTCGGGTAATCTTTACAAGTTGAAAATTCTAAAGTTTCAGATTTCAAAATCTTTATCCGTTTTTTCCTTTTTAATTCTTTAGTGAGTCTCAAATGAGCTGGTTTAGTTGTTTCTTACGAAGACATTTTCCTGTACATCTTTTATTCCATTGGTATATATATATTGTTTGTCATAATGTAATTCAAATTGTTTTAACTACTGTTAGTTTATAGTAATGATAAAGGATATTTTACTATTTTTCCAATACAATTGTTTGTAACTTTAAAAAAATGTTAATATTTATATGAAATCAAGAACTAATTTCAAAGATTAAATATAATAATTTGGTTGTATTCATGTTATAATACTTATACTGTTTTGCATTTATCACGAATTTATAATTTAATACGCGGAAATAATACCTGATTATATTGATTCAATTTTGTACAAAAAAAAGATAATTCCTTTGAACGAGGCAATAAAGCTGATTAAGCATTGATTGGAATACGCCGAATTTATTCATTTCAACATGAAATTAATAAGAAATTAGTGATACGTTGCCACGAATTTATTGTTAAAATTTTCCCAGAAATGATAGATGGTGAGCACGTAAAATAGGAAACATATCCCTTATTTAATTTGAGCTCATGAAAAAAGGTCTTCATCCATTTTATCCGATTTCTGTTGATGTAGCAATAACAAAATAATTTTTGAGATCACATTTTTCAATATCTAATAAATGAAATGTTTTTGTATCCATGTTGCTGTTAAAATTGTTGCACATTATCAAATTAAAAGGATTCATTGATTTTTTGAAATTTAAAATTTTATCGCAAAAGGAAAATTTTCTGTATACGACGTTCAGAACGAATTTAATGTGTCAAATATAGTTTGGATATAATTTTAAGGACAAGACATTTCTATAATAATTGTGCTCAAAAGAAAATTTCATTATGGAAACTGTACCGAATTATATAAGAAATTATTGTTATTAAGTTTTATAAGCAAAAATTTATCGATCTTAATTTAAAATATAAATTATGAATTTTCTGAAATAAAATTAAACCAATATAAATAAAAAAATTAATTAATTAAAATATGTTTAGAACATTTTGCACGACACAAAAAATTAAAATAATTAAAATTAAAACGTGACTATTTTAATTTCATATTAACACAGATTTAAATTATATTATCCATAATTTTGTCAAATTAAAAATGTCTATATCTCTGAAAGATTTCAGCGAATCTCAATGCATTCCAGCACTAGTCATAATTATATACTACAGCATCTAGATAAAATATTTCACATCCCTACTACTGGGGATTGCCTTTGTCTCCCGTAATTAAGGCTTTTGTTTGTAATAAAAAAAGCAACCAGGTAAACCAAATATATTTGAGATTCTGAGTTCCCACGAGGGTGCTACAACTAAAACGTCTACAACAATATCAATTTAATAAGAGGAGTAGAATACTGACATTCTGGTCCTTTATAAGAATGGATGTTTGAATTCCGTCAAAATTAAAAAGAGGTAAACTACCTATTCAAATAGCTTGAAAGAAAGATAGAGAGATATACCAACTTAAATACTTTGGAAAAATTGAAAGAAATATATATATACGAGAACACAAATATTTTATACTTCAATTCACACCATATTCAATATTCAACAATACCAGTTTAACGAATTTTGAAGGTAATATAAGATTGGTGTTCACTAATTTTAATTTATTTATATATAATTAATATAGATATAACCTTTCTGTGAGTTCACAGTCAAAAATTAAAAGCATTCTGGGATTTTTTATAAAAACACAACAAAAATCTTGAAATTTCATTTTATTGATGCAAAGTTATGAAAAGAAATATAATTATTTAACAATATTTCATTGTTAATTTGTACAATTCCTGTGGTTACATTCAAGTAATAATCCTTATACAGAAACTAAATGTGTGTCTCTATAACTGTAGCTAAACAGTAATTTTTTGTCTAATATTCAGGGGACTCGAAATTAAATTATACAAATATAAATCGATAAAACAATTGATATTTTATTACAAATTATTAAGTAAATGAATGTACACAAAATGGGCGATCATGGTTATACATTAAAACAGGAATTTTAAATCAATATTTGTCAGGTGAGTTTAGAAACAGAACAATTATCACGCGAGAAATTATGATTTGTGTCCTCGGGCTATTGTCTTTTAGTTTACAACACCTTTCGATTAAAATATTTATTATATACATTACAGAGCAGATGCTTAAATGTAATTTAAAGTTTTTTTAAAAATCACAATCATAAAATGTAAGCTTTGAATGTCACGTATTAAGCAACTAAATTAGAACAAATAGGTCGACTTGCACCAAACAACTTTTTAGTAGGTAGTAATTAAAAGTAGACGACTTTAAAAACAATTCTTTAACGTACCAATCAAAGATACAGACAATGTCAAATTGTAGCGGCAAATTTCGATTGAACTCGTAATTTTAAAAAAGATCTAAATTTCCAACTGTATTATCTAAAAAATTAATTCCTTTTTTGAAAGTTTGAAAATTCTTTGAGAATATATTTTACTTTTTGCTTCAAGAAATTGTTTACATTCCCTTCCAGGCCAAGTAGCCTCAAATAAATTAAAAAACATTTACCCTTGACAGAGAAAATAATCAAATAAATTCCTTCCAAAACATGGAATTATCTGGTAACATTTCTTTTTCATTAGACGTTAAGTGATGTAATTAATTGTCTGTTTTCAGGTGCCAAGATATTGATTGAGAAATAATTATAATTCAAAATTTTTTACATTTTTAGATTATGTCTTATTTTCTACCAAATTTATTTTTGTCATATAAAATGTTTCTGTAAACACATTGAAATTCGTTGTGCACTTATTTATATTCCTTAATTGTTAATAGATTCAAAGAAGTTGCACATGCATTATGGTACTAAAACTACAACGTATGCTAAAGTGATTCAAAGTTTAACAATAAAATTGACCCCTTTAACCAAATCTATTATCCAAATTTACTGAAATTTTGAAATTCTTTCAAACATATTTATTTTTTTGTTTCATTGAAGTGTATGTAAACATGAATATTTGTGTTTTCAACTTTGTTTTCTATATGTTTTCAAGAACAAACTAAGAGTGATTCTTTGGTATCGATTTATATCTGTTTGAAATTTCAACAATACGAATATTTAATCAGAAGATAAACTTAAGTTTGTAATTTTGTAGAACTTCGACAACTTAAAAAACCTTTTTTACAATCTTCAATTGGAAAGGATTCTTCTATTCAGTAAAATAGGATTTATTCATATTTCAAGTCTCTTTCAAAATGTAAATATAATTTTAATTTGACCTAAATGTTTCATAGCAAAATTAAGGTGTAAACGAATTTTAAATATAGATTTCAATAAATGAAATGAATTAATATCATTTTTGATAACTTTTAAGAGTTGTACTACAATATTTTCTGCGATATTTAAATAATATATATTGTATTATACCTTACCTTATATTTCTATAATGGACTTGATATTGATAACTGTTTAAGACAAAACAATTAACTATTGAAGATCTGTCCAGTAGCTAAGTGTAAGTCCGTTAAATTAAAAAAAAATTAAAAAATATGTTAAAAACATTTTACATTAAATTTTATTTTGTAATTTATTGACTTAATATAGACAGTATCACGTTACTTTTCAAATCAAATTCGACGAATTTAGGTCATGTTTAAATATCGCTTTAATTGAGGTTTAATAACCGATGAACAATAAATAAAGGTGAATTATTTTATTTAACAGCGATTGTTTTGTTATACTTTAGAATTTTTAGATCAACGAAATACTTTTTTTTACTGTTTTTTAGACAAATTGTATTTTTAAAGACGATTTAAATGTTCAATGGTTACTACAGAAATAAGATAACCGATTTCAAATAATTAGCGGTTACAAGTATAATTAAATTTCTATCTATGTGATCGTTTTCAACCTCATTATCGACCAAATCATTAAGAAAGGCAGGTCAAATAGATTATAATAATAATTACTAACTAGTAAATGTACCAATGTACAAGCGCCTCTTAACAAGCTTTCTTAATTTCCAAAAAGGCGTTCTTAATTAAGTAAAGAATTTCGTATACGTGCGTAGCATTTGTTCTTTAATAAAAGAATTTCCAATAAAAAATATAATACACAAATAATATGAAAGTAATTGTTAATCAATATTAAAAGTGTCTTGCAACGTTATAGAAAACAAAAATGGAAGCAAATGTGTTTCATTAACTTTACTAAAAATATTAAATTTATTGATTTAAAAAAAATATTTCTCAATAACTTTTCGAAATAAAAAATAAAGACATTTAAAAAATACATTGATAGTATATAAAAGTTAAAATTAATAAATATATCACCCAATAAAAATACGAAACTTTTAACAAATATAGTCTACACAATTTGAAATATTTGAAACCATTATTATAATGATTAATTTCATTTTATAGTTTACCCTGATTGCCGAATATTAATAAACAAATAGGCATAATTTAAAGATAGCCACTCTGAAACCTTTAGTGGTAGTAAACCCCGATAACCTCTGATTTTCGGACCTGTTTATCAATAATACACACAGGAAAGGTCAAAACGTAAATATCAGGGACCCTATTTAGAAATTCTTTGGGGTCCATAGTTACCAAACTCTTGCGACAGCAACACAATCATCTCCAACTTCCAACTTTGAAGTTAATCATATTAAAACATCAATTCTTAAGAAATGGGATAGATTGCGCCGCTCTGGCTCAGAAGAGAGGCTTTGCCTTCTCCCCAATGTGGGGAAGAATTGATAAAGGAGGATGTGAGAGATAGGAAGCAGAAACGCTCTTTATAGAGCCTTGAATCAGATTTATTGCTGATTATAATCCAACTTGCAAACATTAACACAAGGCTTATTACTTATTCACATTATTCATGTCTTTTAGAATATACTCAAGTTTAAAAGCTGATGGAGATAAATCCACGTCAATAGAGTGAGTATGGTAACACCCCCTAACAACGACTCATAATAAAAAGGCAATCTTAATCCCCAAAGCTGCTTCTATGAATATTCAGTGTCATTCATTGGACATAGTGTCATATTCTAATGATGTTATATCTCTTGATTGTAGTCTTCGTATAATGATAATAACTTCAAAATATTTAACACAGTTTACAAAGATATTATTACACAAAAGTACGAAAAATAATGTAACTATAACAATACCATGAATTATATATAAACTACAGATTTAATTATACTTAACGCTTTTGTACATATTTTGATTTTGTTTGCGATTAAGAAAAGGATAACTTAAACACTGTGTCACAAAATATGTTCAAACTCGAAATATTTCTATATTAAAGAAATATTTGGCTTTTTTTAAAGAAAAAAGATTTTTTTGAAGAAAAATAGTTGAAATAATTATATTGACTTTTAAAACATGTCTTTTCTTTCATATTGCATAAAGCAATCGATGGTCACTAAAATATGGCATTTAATTTTCAACTCAACAAACGACACGAATACAAAGATATGTTTTTAATCATAATTATTTCTTTCTAAAATAGCAATAAGAAGAAATTATAATTTCTTGGCGACAATCATAAAAACAATTTGGATATTTAATTGACCCATTATTTTGCAATTACTTTTAAATATGTGGGTGGGTGTATGTTGCAGAAAATGTGAAATAAAATAACTATAACATGAATTGAAAAATAATAATAAATCTCAACATTTTGGTTACCTAATAGTTTTGTGAGTTTTTTTATATACGAAGAATATTTTAAATTTGTTATTTCTATATTATTAAAATCTTTAAACTGGAAATTAAAATAAAAGATTTATGGTCAGCCGCAAATTTGGTCAATAGAATACTAAAAAAATATTTTAAAAATTCTGCATACGTGTGTTGTAAAGTTTACTTATATATTTAAAAAAAATGACCAATGACTTCATTTTTAGTTTATTTCTATAGTGTTATATTTAATACACAACAAATGGCTTATTAATACATAAATAAAATATTGCCTTATTATAACGATGGCAGGTTACCATCAACCCTCGAAGTAAGGCTGATCAAACAGAAGACAAGACAAACACACGGACGAATTCTATCTTTGAGATTCCATTTTCTGAGTGTCATGGGGAATCTACGAGAGAGATAAAGAAGGCTTAGCTCTAATTGCGTCAATTTCATTACAGAAATCAATACTACAAAAACAAGTGAATGGTTCGGGTTACTTTGGCCTGAAAAATCTTTTTATCTTTTATATATTCGTGTATTAAAACGATTATGACAGCTAACTTATGACACTATATATTTACATAAGGCAGTCTAGTTAGACTTACAGTATCACTCACAAATAAATACAACATTGCTAAAACTGTTCAACAGCATATTTGTCTAATTTTTAGTTCAGAGTTTAAAATCAAAAATTCAGTACAGCAGGAATTCGTTTAACCGATAATAATGTTTTTGTAACAGTTAAAATTCTTCAACTATTTGCAGTTATTATCATTTTTTTAATATTAGTTATAAGAGCTAAACCTTTGGTAAAATTTTGAATAAATATTTCAATAGTTTAAAATCACTTTATTAACAAATATATAGGGATTACATAGTTTTGTTATTTTTATTATTAATAGATACTTTATTACATAAAATAATTTACATTAAGTACTTATGAAATAAGCAAAAAATGTGAAATGAATTAATTGATTTTAATATACCGTAAAATAGGTATATTTATTTATAAATAAATTATTTGTTCTTTCAGAAGAGAATATTTAATTATCGTAAATTAAAACAAATTAATTTATTACGGCGACAATTATCTAATAGTGGCCTTTTATTGATTCCCAATGGTTAAAGATTAGGCGCGCGCGCAATCACCCATAATATATATTATAACAATATAACAAAAAGTTAAGCTTCTAATTTGTCTCTAAATTATGACTTCAATTTTAAAAATCAATAATGCATAATTATAAGTAGTATTACCAGGAAGGATAAATGCTTATAAGTTTTGCTTGTCGCTAACGATCAAAAAAGAAATAAAATATAATTCTATTCAATATTAATAAAAATTTATTTAATATTTTTATTTATAGTAAACTTTTCAGAGTACTTTTAAAGGGGAAGCATTTATCAGAATTGTAAATAAACTAAACATCTCCAAATTAAAACAATAAAGCCTTTGTTAAATTTTTTATCTATAAACAATATCAGCGAAATTAAATCTGTATACTGGTCTTCTTCTTATTATATTTAATATTATTCAAACAAATTTAACTCGACTATGAATATTGGGGAACCATTTATCCTTGTTCTGGAATACGGATGCAACTGGTTTAAAAAATGCACAAAATTTGAAGCCTACAATAAAAAAGAGGAATTTGCTATTAAATTTAATTTTAATGTTTGCACAATTCGGTCTCGTTCATAATTCATATTAAATTTTTAAATTTTTGATATAGTTCATTAAAAATTCTTTTCAAAAAAATTATAAATAAAAATAATTTAATAATTGGCGTCGGTGTCTGATATCTACCATCAAAATATTTAAACATAATTTTGTGATTAATATTTCAGAATTGTGCTTTGTTTATTTTTGATATTAATAATAATTCTGTTTTGAAATGTCACACTTGTATTGATACTGGATCATTAAGTAATCTCATTTGTTGTTAATATTATTTGATGTGACGCAAAAAGCGCTATCATTTATAGAATAATAATAATAATAAATTTGGAAACGTCTGTGAATTTGGTACCTTTGATTTTATCAGTTAATTTTAGTCTAACAGTGTATTTATTGTAATTTACATCAGTTTACTTTTAGATATAATAGGCTGCCGGACACATATTACTATAAAATAAGTTAAGATAATATAAGATAATATTCTAATCGCTCAGCAATAAATTTTAAACAGCAAACAATAACTTAACTATACAGTAATACTTGCAAAAATACTTTACAAAATATAGCTTCTGATGGTTAGATTCATTGAATAGAAAATTTGACATTTTTTGATATAAACGAAGAAATACATAAAAAAACAGGAAAATTATACTTATTTATACCATAAAATTCATTACAACCTGCATATTTTATTATATCAGGGTACACAGAAGTAGCTTAACTTTTGCATACCATGTAGTTCGTACTATATACTGCAGTCATGCTTCAAAATTACTTGAAATCTTTATTTGCAAAGTTATCGAAAATTTTATTTTAAGATCGTATCAATATATTTCCAATTTTATCAGAATTTATTTTCGTTATTATTTTTTATCTTTCAACTCTATACACTTGAAATAAAATTGTATATATACGTAAAAAGGATATACAAACTGTTTAGAATCGTTTTCAGATTTAGCAGCTTTGAAGAAGAATCAAATTAGATACAATTATAGATAGAAAACCATCCAAATAACATTATCGTCCTGCGAAACCCAATGTAAAAATATGTGTTTGATACTGTATTTCAAATAGTAAATGTTTGCCTAACAACATAATTATAATTTACTCTAAAAACACATAGTTTCTATCTCCATAGTGTATAAACGTCAAAAAGCTTTTAATTCTAATTGTTTGTAAAAACACCCAGCTATAGATTTAGTTTCAGCATCTCTGATTTAAACGGTGCAATTTTAAACGTGTTTTTCTTTTACATAAAATGATTTTACAAAAATTGCCAAGTTCATGGAAATTATATTGGCTCGGATTTTTTTCAATTGCAATTTTCTTTATATATTTCGTTCAACCGTTTGAACTAACAACAACTTAGTTTTTTAATTAATCAGATATGTTTTCAATTGATATTTATTATAAAAAGTTATTTTTTAATTAATTTTTAATTGAAATAACGTTTCTATGCCAACAAAACAAACATGTTTATTATCAACTATTTACGAAATTATTTATTTGTTTATCTTAAGGAAAGGTTGCGGTTTGATTGGAATGACTTTTTAGTTTAATCAAATTAAAGTAAATTAATTTTACAATTAAATCAAATTTTATTATTTTGGATTTAATTTTACATTATTTACGCAAAACATCATTTTTAAAATTAACTTTAAAATCGGTATATTGTGCAATCTTCCTCATATTAAGTGGACCAACACATTAGAAATAGCATTTAATCTTATAAGTTTCAATTTATTAAAGAAACTTGAGATGTCTTATTAATGTATTTAATTTTGGAACATAAAAATTCATACATTCTTCTTTGATAAATAGTCGGCAATATAAAAATAATTTTTTAACAGTTGTTGGAATGCTTGTAAACAATTTATGACAGCAAATTGTTTTAATTATAAAATATATAGATTCAGTTTTTTACATTTCTAGTAGCTTTCTATACAAATTAATGTTTTTAACAAGTTATAAATGTAAAATATATTTAGAAAGTCAACATTTTCAACATAATTAAATGGACAAAGTAACCAATTACTGTTCAAATATAGACGTTAAATGATTCCAAATTATCAATTAAGCCCACGTAATAATTATGAAAAGAAATATTTAGTACTAATCTAGAGTATTATTATTTTATTTATTTATTATGAAAAAACAGTATTTTTAATAACAATTAGTTATTATTAAACAGTATTTTTAAACTACAAATACAATTTCTGTTGAGAAACTACAGCCTAATTACCTTTAATTAAAGATTATGAACTTACACGCTAGATGATTATACAGTTGAGGTTGTACCAACTTGGAGGGAGTTAAGGGAATGTTTCTAATTGTTTCCGTGAACTGAATTTAATTTTAAATATATCCGAAAGTTAGTATTTATACATTGGGTTATTTCAAACATGATTGGCTATTGAAAATAAAACACGAAAATAAGTAAGTCTATTGTGTGTTTTTAATTGGTTGAAATTAAGTTTTCTGTATAGAAACATTCCGTTAGGAATATTGTGGTCTTGGGATAAAATGGTATACAGTTAACTATTTTCAATTATGACGTCATCATTTAGAAATAATGTAATAACCATTTAATTGTACTTTGAAATTGAGATTATATCATTCATGGATCCTTTGCAGTAAAAAGGTATGCATGGGATACGTATTTTCAATTTTAGTTCTCAAAAGCAATTATCACATAATTATCATTAAAAATCTCTTAAATACAATTCTGGGGATGTATAATATGGTGGTTCACCATTATTCGTATTTCTCTTTTAATAAATAGTTTTGATTTGAATATATTCTCATAAAATCCAGTTCGAAGAGTTAACATCCGAATGACCCTATTTAATCACAATGATAAGAACATATGGTCTCATTTCATCTGATGCAAATGATATTTCAACTGTACTTGCATTCAAAATGATGTCAAATCAATACTATAAAAGTGTCGTTTGCAATTGTTGTCAAGCTATAAGACATACCTTCGTGTTCATCCACCAGCCTTCCGTTCAGTAGAATAAGTTAATTAACAGTTCATTTATTTTTATAAAATTGTTTCAATGGAAAGAGGAGAAATGTAATGAGAATATTTAATATTAATGCTGAGTAGTGAATATCATATTAACAAAATTATTTGTGATGCCACTATATTGAATTTTTTTATATTATTGAAAAATAAATGTTTTCGCATAGCAAATGGATGCCATGATAAACACAGGAAAAATATATAAACAATAAATAATTGTAAAAAATAAGACTAATAAAAACAAAAAATAAATACTATGTAGAAACTTTTGTTTTATGAAGTAAAAAATTTATTATTTTAAATATTAATCTTAAAACACCTTTATATGCATAATATTCAAGTTGAATAATATCAACTAGAAATTTAAGTAACATACATGAAAAAATATACATAAAAGAATTTAACTTATTTCACTAATTGAGAAAAACTGATAAATTAAGAAGATTGATACTGAATTTCTTAATAACCATAATTGGATCAGCCTAAAATTATTCTGATTGTAAACGTAGTCTAGTTAAGACAAATAAATTAAATTTTTACATTTATTGATGAAACCATTCACAATTTCATCTTTAACTTTGTTTATTCCTTTACAAATGATTAACCTTTAATCAGTTTGCTCAGACAATTTTTTTTTTAATTTTCATAAACAAAAGCTTTTTTCTATCATTAAAACGAGTCTTTTTAAATAAAAAATGACATCAACTCTACAAAAGCCATGAAGCATATGAGAAAGATAATTGAAAACGATGGAAATTATGTTTAGACTTTATCGTTTATTTATATAAACATTCTCAGTTGAAATTACATATGTTATTATTTTATGCTTAGAATTTTTAATAAATTAAAGTTATAAAAAATGACAAAAGCTTGTTTTTAATGATACATCCTATATATCAGTAGTATGGGATGGTAACTGTAGCACAGAATGCAAAGTTCAGCCAGTTTTAGCTCTACGGATGCTTCAAATTGATCCAAAAACCAAACGAGAAAATTTTCTCGCTGCCGCCGATGTCTTAACGAGTGAAGAGTTTTTGAACCATATCATCGCCGGACTTCTACGTATCATAGAGGAATTTATCTAGAATGAATTAAACTGGATTAAACTAGAACTCCCACCAAAGCTCAAGGCAAAGAAGGTCGTTATCAACATAGACAATTGAAACTAACGACTATTTTATGTATGCAGTCATATAGTCCTATCCATACTGCACTACTATGATGACATAAAGAACAATCGCGATCGCGCCAGTTGGATTGATCAACTCAAGTTTACCGGTATTTCTTTCAAAATCACTGCTCACGACATCCCGTAGTTTGAGAAGCTGAACCCCGCATCTTCGTGAATCTGTTGGAGTAGATTGAGAAGAATGTAAACAACCCTCATCACGCTTTCGAGAAGTATCATGCCGTACAACGCCTACAATACGTAGTCTATGCCGAAATTGAATGATTCCTATAGAAGGACGGCAAAATAATGGAACACATGGCAGCCACTGCATATACACGGCTATGATTGCACTTACACTCATTGCTCTGGCCCAGGAAGTGTACCAGTGGAACCAGGACATCGGTCATCAGCCTCTACAAATGTCGTCAAGAGAGGAGGTCACGTCAAAGCAAGGTCGAAGGATGCAACGATCAGTGATTGCTCAGATGATATAACGATTCATGTCGATGGATGATGAGTTAGAAGTTAAAAAGCCACTACTGAAAGTCCAGGAGGGAAGAAGATGAAGTTCGGGTTTACTTTACTAGGTTGCACTTCCCCAAGAGAGTATTTCCTTACTCCTACCTAACCGGACCAGACTGTCTCAGTGAAAAAACAACTACCCCACTCCCCAGAGAAGCATTTTTTAAGATCTCAGTCAGAAGGAGTGGTGCAACACAAAACACTAGCGCTACTCACGCGCTCAAAACGCTTGGACTCTTCTCGCCTGAGCAACTCTGGAAGATTATATGTTTGAATACCTACGTCTCGATGTATACTAGCTCGAAGATGTGTTTAAAACTTTCTATCACTCACCTTAGACAAGGATAGCTTAGATCCGGCTTAGTGCCTAACTTTAAAGGTCTCTCATCCAACTTAGCTTTCAAAATGAACTGCGCTTAAGTAAATTACTTCTCCTACTACTATGCAATAATTGTGTCAACAATTAATTCCCTTTGATAATTTATGTTGAGGTTGGACTTCTCATAGACGTATATTCTTGCTGCTTTGTTGAAAGCGGCATTCGCGGTGGCATGATATTTTTCAATACACATCCCGTCTCTTCCAACTCGCCTCGCTTCCCGGACTCATATGATGAAATGATCCCAGAGGTAGATTTACTCTAAGTATGTAGATGCCAACGAACCTCTATGATCACGAACTCTCCCAGAAGTTGCCCTAGTTAAATTTCAAGGGGATATCCGAGGATGAAATGCAGACGCTGAATATTGTCAATTTCAACTACGATGGGGCCGGGACGTAGTCCATATTCTTGAAGTAGACCTTGAGTATCGTAAGGTGGTATAGGACAGCCCTTTCTATCTCCCCTTCGCACCTGAGAAATGCAAACTTCCGGAATGCTACCTTACGGATTTTATGCGGGACCAATGGCGTGAACTCAATGTCGACAAGGAGAAGGTGTTTCGGGGTAGTACCAAGCTTTTCCTTACACACTTGGACAAGAGAGAATTTGTGGTTCACGGCCGGCTGCTGCAGTGCTACCTACCACAGGGTACGAAGCTGAACTGAATTCGACGCACTCTTCGGTTCAGCCAGTAAGCCTTCTTTGAACCATATACATCATAAAACTCTAGGAAACAACAGGCAACCTCCAACTCGATCGAGAAGATTATTATAAGCTCCACAATAGTGTATTATTTGGGAAGACGATGGATAACGTTCGAAGATTAATAGAGATTATTTTCAATTATATATAGTAGTAAAAAAGCTTCTTTTTTAAAGACCAATAACAGAAATTAAAATGTATATTTAGAGTTGTTAGCAAATAATGTATGTTCATGATAAAAAACTAATGATAGCATAATCTATCAATCTCTACCCATAATTATAATGCACCCAGTATGGAAAATATTTACAAGTTTATAAGACCAATAAGTGAACCGCATACCAGGTAATAGTTCTGACTCTTGCATTACTAGAGATTTATCCGAAGACTCTTGAGCGAATAACAAAATATTAATGGAATAAGAAATAGAAAATGTATAGGTCTATGATTGCCTTTCATTATTGGGTGTTGTTCAATTTGTAGTTTGATGGACGCCATAACAAACACAATCCCTATATCAGGATTAAATTTGTAACCCATGATACAAAATCGTCCACTTGAAAATATTAGAAAACACTAACAGCTGACAAACCTGAGTCGAAACATGTGTGGTTTATGGAATAATATTTAAAATCATTTTGAAGATGACGAAACATGTCAAATAGGTTAGAGAATTTTGTTGTAGAGGGTAAAGTCAATTGTCACGTAATAACACGATTTACACAACTCTATAAAGAAATAGAAATATGTAAAGCCTTTTATATTAATCCCAGATGTTAAAAATTTCAGAAAAATTGAAGCCAAAAAACATTTACGGATTCGCTCACCATTTTGATATATATATATATTAGGAGAGAAACGTCCGTGCACAAACAGAATAAAATTACTTTTAAATTTTATGTAACACGTTGTCATATATATCAGGATTATACGGTTTCGACTAATCAATCAGCGTTAAGCTGAAGGTTTGATATCTCTCTCTCGCCATATTTGTATTACAGCATTCTCTTATGCAATGTTCTATAAATATAGCATGATGGGGAGGAATCATTAATATATTTGCTTGGGTGTATACAGATTAGAGAATGGATACAAGGCTAAAGGATAAATCTGCTCTTTTGATTGTTGGACCAAGTCTATCTGGAAAGACGAAATTTTTTGAGAAACTTTTTTAACTTATGCTTTATGCAAGTCTACATCCCCCGTTAAATAAAATTTTCTTGGCGTTAACCTAATCAATAAACTGTATGAGTAACTTACCTATAAAGTCTCATGATACGATTGTAATTGTCATTAATTTCAGTAATATTTAACTGTTAGCTAAATATTTATTGTATCCACACTTTTAATGTTATATTAAAATTTGTAAAAACGTGAGTTTGCTCACCACAAATCATATGTATTTTTCTTATTCACATAAAAGTGGAGGATATTGAAAATGAGTAGCTCTGATGAAGACTATTTCAGGAGTGAATCTAGTGTCATGAGTAATAATGAGGATGATGTCCACCATGAACAAATTTAAATCGCTACTGCTAT
>JAUZNC010038702.1:0-11501 GCA_034780395.1 Vannuccia rotundouncinata | reverse complement strand
AAGCGTGGTATTGGGCTTCTCATGGAACGAGAACTAACTTTCTTGGGAGAAAAATTAAAGTCTCCCGAAACCCCTTTTGTCGTGATTCTCGGGGGTGCTAAAGTCTCAGATAAAATTAAAGTAATTAACCGTCTTTTAGAAAAGTGCGACACGATTATCATTGGTGGAGCGATGGCATACACTTTCCTTGCTGCTCAAGGCAAAAAAGTAGGGACATCGCTTGTTGAGGAAGAACACATCCAAACAGCTAAAGATGCTCTTGCTAAGGCTAAAAAATGTAAGGTTAATTTTCTTTTACCCATCGATCACAAAATTTCTAAAACGATCGATTTTGAAAAACAGGCAGTGAGCACGATAAAAAAAACCCCAGATGCTAACATTCCTGATGACTGGAAGGGTGTCGATATTGGAGAGGAAACGGTCAAGCTTTATCAAAAGGAAATCAAGAAAGCAAAAACCATCTTTTGGAATGGTCCTATGGGGATTTTTGAGATTAAACCTTGTAGCGTAGGCACGTTTTCCATAGCAGAATTTGTCGGAAAAAACCGTAGTGCGTTAACTGTTGTCGGCGGCGGAGATTCCGTAAAAGCTCTTCGCAAGTCAGGTTTTGCAAAAAAAATCGATTTCATATCGACAGGCGGAGGTGCTTCTCTAGATTTTCTCGAAGGAAAAACCCTTCCTGGTCTTGCGGTTATTCCTGATAAAAAGAAATAAAATTTAAGTTTTCCCTCCTCTCTCTTTTAACACACACCCTAATATATTATGTCTCTACGAAAAAAAATTATTGCCGGAAATTGGAAGATGAACAAAACCTCGAAAGAGGCACAAGAACTCATTAAAGCAATTTCTTCAGGGTTTAATCCTGAGGCATCAGCGAATGTAGAGATTGTGGTGTGTCCTCCTTTCACGTCTCTCGAAGCTGCAGGAGAAATCCTCTCCTCCTCCCCTATTCACTTAGGAGCACAAAATCTTCATGAAAAGAGTTCGGGTGCATTTACTGGGGAAATCTCAGCACCGATGCTTTGCCAGATCGGCGTGAGTTATGTCATTATTGGACACTCAGAACGTCGCCAATATTTTTCTGAGTCTAATGTTCTTTTGAGAGAGAAAGTTGCACAGGCTTTATCTTCAAACCTCATCCCTATTTTTTGTATTGGCGAAACATTAGAAAAAAGAGAAAGCGGAGAGTGGAAAACATTGCTCGAAGAACAAATTTCAGAAGGCTTACAAGGGATTTCTCCAGAAGAACTTTCTGGAATAGTTATCGCTTACGAGCCTGTTTGGGCAATTGGAACTGGAAAAATAGCAACCCCAGAGCAAGTTCAAGAAACCCACGAGCACATCCGCTCTGTGCTTACAAAAATATCTTCTAGCGATGCAGCAGAAAAAATCTGTATTCAATACGGCGGTAGCGTAAAAGCAGAAAACGCTGGAGAGATTCTTTCTTGTAAAGACGTGGATGGAGTTCTCGTCGGAGGGGCTAGCCTTGATGCCCTTTCCTTTTTAAAAATTGCGACTTCCTAGCACGAAGAAAAAAAGGAAGAAATCAGCTTCCACTTCAAAATATGAGCATAGGAATCAATCGTATTGACCATATTAATATCGTCGTAAAAAACCTCGATAAGGTGCAACAGTTTTTCATTGCGTTAGGGTTTGAGCTCAAAGATCAATCAAAGTTAGAAGGTGCAAGCATTTCTAGAGTTGTAGACCTCAAAGATGTAAAGGCAGAGTATATTAAAATGGCATTGCCCAATGACTCCGTCGCCCTCGAATTAATTTGTTACACAAATCCCCCTCCTCTTCACCTTTCAAATCTTGGTGAAGCAAATGCTATGGGGTTTCGACATATAGCATTTCGTGTTACTGACATTGAAAAGTCCCTTCACGGCCTTAAAAAAATTGGTATCGAGCCTTTAAGTGCTATCGAAGAATATAGACCTACAGAAAAGAAATTATTCTATTTTAGAGGGCCAGAAGATATTTTACTTGAACTGGCAGAGTATGGAAAAGCGGAAACATCTTTAAAATCAAAGCTTGCAGAACATGCTTGATAACTTATACCTTACTTAGGATAAATAAAAAATTATAAAAACCCATGTCACTTTTCTCTTACGTTCTTATTTCTGTTACTGTCATCATAGGCATCTTTCTCATTATTTTTATTCTCATGCAAAGGAGTCGCCAAGATGGACTTGGTTCTGCTTTCGGAGGAGCTATGACAGAATCAATCTTTGGTGCACAAACCTCTAATATTCTTTCCAAGATTACTCAATGGCTTATCGGTATTTTTTTTATTCTCTGCATTGCCATATCCTATATTAGTAGCAATTGGTCAGAGTCAAAGCTTGAGCAACGTTTAAAAGAACAAGATCCCGTTACTGTAGCAGCTGCGATAGCCAAACAAAAAAAAGAACAAAAAGCAGCGAGTGCAAACATCCCTTCTTTCGATCCTAAATCAGCTTTGGACGTTTTACCTGATGTGCCTCAAGAAAGCGGAGCCTCTCTATCTAGTGAGAGCGGCTCTTTAGTGTCTGCCTCAGTTTCTGACTCCAAAAAAAGTGCCACTTTTTCTTCATCACATTCTCTCAGTGCTAAAAAAGCGTCAGCCCCTTCTGGAGGGAAATAACTACATCCCCAGTAAGCTGTGAATAAAATAATAATTCTCGGGGCAAGCAATAGCACCACGTCCATCAACGCATCACTAGCCTCTTATGCAGGAAGCCTCCTCACCGATTGTGAGTCTTTACTTTTGGACATTAGTGATTTAGAGATGCCAATTTACTCTCCAGAACGTGAGTCAAAAGACGGCATCCCTGTGCAAGCAAGAAAATTTGTGGAGCATCTCGAAGCAGCCGATGGCATCATTCTTTCCTTAGCTGAACATAATGGGAGTTATTCTGCTGCATTTAAAAACATTCTTGATTGGTCCTCTCGCCACAAGCAAAAATTATGGAGCGATAAACCAATGTTACTGATGAGCACCTCACCAGGAGCAAGAGCTGGAGCTACTGTCCTAAGGTCTGCCGAAACATCGTTTCCTCATTTAGGAGCAAAGATTGAAGCCACATTTTCTCTGCCATCATTTTATGATAACTACAAAGAAAACGAAGGCATCACGGATAAAGTCCTCAAGGAGAATTTAGAGTCCGCCGTGAAAAAATTCGCAAGCAATCTTTAAAATAAACCAAAGATTGAGAGTTTCTTCACCACTCAATCTCTAAATTGAGTGTTATTTTTTTTCGTGAGCAGCTACTATTTTAAGGAATTTTTGGTGTTCTGGGTAGATTTTTGGGGTAGAAAGAGCAACAAACTCTTTGAGTTTTTTACGTTGTGCTGAGTCAAGGTTCTTAGGTATTTCAACAATCACTCGAACGTTAAGATCTCCGATACCGTGCCCTCGAGGATCTGCGAGTCCTTTACCTTTTAGTCTGAAGATTTTTCCAGAAAGCGTGCCTTCAGGAATTTTAAGGGTTTGGCTTTTTCCAAGCGTAGGCACCTCCACCTTCCCTCCTAAAACAGCTTCTGCAAAGGGCACCGGCACATCCACAAAAAGATCATTTTCCTCTCTTTCAAAAAACTGGTGAGGCTCCACATAAATCACTACATAGAGATCTCCCAAAGGCCCTCCATTAAGCCCTGCCTCACCTCCTTGGACTTTTCTGAGTTGAGTTCCATGATGCACCCCTGGAGGAACTTTAATAGGCAAGATGGTTTTTTGTTCACTTCTTCCCTCCCCACTACAGCTAGAACAATTCTTGTCAAAAGTTTGCCTTCTGCCCTTACACTTCGGACATGTTCTTACGACACTAAAAAAGCCTTGAGAGCTTCGCACTTGTCCTTGCCCTCCGCAAGTTTTACAAGAGGTTTTAGAGGAACCTGGAGCCCCACCACTTCCTTGACAAGTTTGACAGGCATCAAGTTTTTTAAGAGAAATCTTTTTCTCGCAACCAAAAGCCGCCTCTTCGAAACTAATTTTTAAATCAAAACGGAGATCGGCACCTTGTGTCATACCACTCGAAGCTGAACTCCCACCAAAAGCTTCTCCAAAGATATTCCCAAAAACCCCTTCACCAGCGCCACCAGAACCGCCGAAGGCCTCACGAAAAATATCAAAAGGATCATGAAACCCACCGCCTCCCATACCACCAGACGCAGCAGCCCCACCGCCAGTCAAGGCAGCGTGTCCATAGCGATCATAGGCAGCACGTTTATCGACATCACTCAAAGCTTCATAAGCTTCTCCCACCTCTTTAAAGCGATCCTCCGCCTCTTTATTTCCTTGATTTTTATCAGGATGATATTTAACAGCAAGTTTCCGATAAGCTTTTTTAATTTCATCTGCAGAGGCGTCGCGTGCTGCTCCTAGAATTTCGTAATAATCTTTTTTTTGAGACATATTTTTTTTTGAGTAAATTTTAAAGAAACATTGAGACTCCGCCCTCTTTGGTAGAAATTATTTTTCAGCACCTCGGGAAACAATCACTGTCGATGCTCGAATCAAGCGATCTTTAAGAAAATAACCTTTACGGATTTGCTCAATGACAGTGCCTTCGGGATGTTCTGAGGATTCTTGATGTCCTACCGCTTCATGTTTTTGGGGATCGAAAGTTTCGTGGAGTGCATCAATGGCTTTTACTCCAGACTCTTCGAGTGTTTTTAAAAAAAGTTGCAACGTCATTTTAAAGCCTTCAATAATCGTTTCTGTATTGTCGCTTTTTTGTGCCGCTTTAATTCCTAATTCAAAACTATCCAAAATGGGCAAAAGATTTTCTAGGAAGTTCTCTACAGCAAATTTCACGGCTGTGTCTTTTTCTAAAGCCATACGTTTTCTTGAGTTGTCCCAATCACTAAGAGTCCTTAAAAGTTTTTCTTGGCATTCTTTATATTTTTCAGACTGGGCTTCCAGCGATTGAAGTAAAGGAGCGGAGACCGTTTTAAAAGCTGGTTTTTCGGATACTATCGTATTTTCTTTCATAAATATTCGTCGAGGCGTTATTGCCGTCAGCAAGATTAATACAAGAAATGTTTAAATCATCAAATTATTTTTATTTTTGATTTTTATTTTGAAATATCGAAATAAAATATAAAAACCAAAATCATGGAAATTTATCTTGCATAGCAAGTCCTATCCTCTTTATTCTTAGAAAAAACTGAGTTTTACTCTTCTTTTACCTTAAAAAAGAGTAAAGAAAGCTTTATGGAAAACATTGCCAAAATCGCCATTATCGTCACATTAGCTGGAGGTCTTCTTTCTGTAGGCGGCTCTTTTTTCTTTAATACAGAAAAGTTTAAACCAGCTAAGGTGGATTTAGAAACGGCTCAACAGAAAGCCGTTATTACAAATAAAAACCTTAAGCAAGCAAAAGAAAAGCTTAAGCAAACAGAGAAAGATCTCGAAGAGAAAAAAACAAAGCTCACAGAGGTAAGCGGTCAAGCCTCAGACCTTGAAACCCTTCTTAAAACAGCTAACAAAAAAGTCTCAACCCTTGAGAAAGAATCCATAGAGCTCAAAGGAAAAACAAAAGAGGCAGAAGAGAAGTTGCTTAAAATCAATAAGCTCGTTGATCAAAAAAATAGTATGGTAAAAGCCGCTCAAGAGAAGCTTTCCATTTTTGAAAAAGAAAGATCAATGGTTTTAGCAAAACTTAAAAAATCCAAAAAAAACCTTAAGGAACTCGAAGACACCCAAAAACGAAGAGAAACGGGAATTATGCCTCCAGGAATTAGTGGGCGTGTGGTTACCGTTGATAAAAATTGGGGCTTTGCGATCCTCAACGTGGGTTCTCAAAACAAGGTGACTGAAGGAGGTGTTTTTATCGTCTATCGAGGTAAAGACTATATAGGAAAAATAAAGATAACTTCCGTAGAAAAAAAACATTCTGTGGGAGATATTATTCAAGAAGCAACCAAGAAAGATATTATTTCCGGAGATGAAGTCTTTAATTAAAATATTTTTTATCACCATTTTTTTCTTTTCTCCTACGATTTTATTTTTAAGCGGGTGTGCTACATCCAAGGGGAAAAACAAACAAGTTTCTCAAATCCCTTGGAATCGCCCTCAACAATGGGAAGGTAAAGGGCAATTAGGTGGGATCGCTGATAGCATGGGAATCGGAGGAAGATAGTATACTCTAAAAAATCTTTTAGCCCTCCCAGAAGAAACTTTTTTTAACAAACATTTTCGATGAAACTATTTGTAACTGGTGGTGCAGGATATATCGGAAGCGTTTGCACCGAAGAACTTCTCAACAAAAACCATGAGGTAATTGTTTTCGACAACCTCTCGGAAGGAAATCGACAGGCAGTAGATTCTCGAGCAACCTTTATTGAAGGGGATTTGGCTAATCCATATATGATTAAAGAAACAATGAGTGCTCATCGGCCCGATGCTGTTATTCACTTTGCAGGAAGTGCACTTGTTCCTGAGTCTATCACCAACCCCTCTAAGTATTTTAAAAACAACGTTTTTTCTGGAGTAAACCTCTTAGATGCCATGGTGAGTGCTAACGTGAAAAAAATAATTTTTTCTTCAACGTGCTCTACTTATGGTATTCCAGAAAAAATGCCTATCCATGAGCGCATTGAGCAAAAGCCTATTAATCCTTATGGGCTTTCTAAACTCATGTTTGAGCAGGTTTTAAAAACTTATGAAAGTTCGCATGGGATTACTCATATTAATTTTCGTTATTTTAACGCCGCAGGGGCATCAGAAAGTTTCGGAGAAGCTCGGCGCATAGAAACTCATTTAATTCCCAACATCTTTAAAGTAGCCCTCGATCAAAGAGAATGTATCGAAGTCTTTGGAGACAAGTATGACACGCCTGATGGCACATGCATTCGAGATTTCGTGCATATTATCGACCTTGCCCAAGCCCATATTTTAGCGTTAGAGAGAGAGAAAAGTGCTTCTTATAATTTAGGTTCTGGAGAGGGTTACTCGGTATTACAAGTCATTGAGAGTGCAAGAAAAGTTACAGGACATCCTATTGTTACCAAAGTAAAAGAAGCCCGAGAAGGTGATAGTGCACGGCTTGTGGCAAGTTCTCGTAAGGCAGGCGGGGAACTCGGATGGAAACCTCATTTTAATCATTTAATGCCTATCCTTGAGAGTGCTTGGGCATGGCACAAAAAACACCCTCAAGGCTATAAAAAGGAGTAAAAAAAATAATGAACGTAATGAAAATGATGCAGCAGGCACAAGGTCTGCAAGCAAAAGCAAAAAAAATACAAGAGGAACTCGGAGCAAAAGAATATAGCACTAGCGTTTCTGATGACGCAGTGAAGCTAACCATCAATGGCACCGGTGAACTTCTTTCATTAAAACTTTCTCTCTCCATTCTTCAAGGCGGAGACCCAGAAATGGTTGAAGACCTTGTGATTACTGCTTTTCGAGAAGTCTTTGAGGAAAGCAAAAAAGAAATGGCAACGAAGATGGAGGCTGTCACAGCAGGATTAGGGCTTCCTCCAGGGTTGGGTCTTTAAAAAAACTCTTAGCTAAAAAGCCCTCATTTTTACCCCTAGAACACTATGCACCTTACCCACTCAGAGATAGAAAAAAAAATTGAGAACGGCGAGAGGGTCACTGTCGATGAACTCAGAGAAATTCATAATCTACCTCTCGCAAGATTAGGCTTACTTGCCGACGCACGTCGTCGTCAAATCAAGACCTCTGCCTATGAGGGGAAAGGAAATCAAACAGTAACTTATATCGTTGATAGAAATATAAATTACACCAATCTTTGTAATGTTTATTGTAAATTCTGTGCTTTTTATCGCACAGAAAAAGATAGTGATCATTATGTGCTTTGCCCTGACGAGATCAGCGAAAAAATAAAAGAGCTAGAAGCCATAGGGGGAGTGCAAGTGCTTCTTCAAGGAGGGCATCATCCCACGCTCGGTATAGATTATTATATCACCATGCTTTCGAGCATTAAAGAGAGGCATCCTCAAATCAACGTGCATGGGTTTTCTCCTCCGGAAATTCAACATTTTTCGCGTGTTTTTAAAATGCCTATAAAAGAGGTTTTAACGCGTTTTAAAGAGGCTGGGCTAGGATCGATACCTGGTGGTGGAGCAGAAATTTTGGTGGATAGCGTTAGAGAAAAACTTTCTCCTCTTAAATGTAAGGCAGAGGAGTGGCTAGAAGTAATGAGGATTGCCCATGGGTTAGGGCTTCGCTCAAGTGCTACTATGATGTTTGGTCACGTGGAAACTTTTGAGGATCGCTTAGAACATCTTAAAAAACTGCGCGATCTTCAAAATGAAACGGGGGGCTTTACGGCTTTTATTTGTTGGACATTCCAAAACGAAAACACTGCACTCAAACTTCCTAAAATAGGTGCCAGCCAATATTTGAGAATGCAAGCACTGGCACGGATTTTTCTAGATAATATCGATAACATCCAATCCTCATGGGTAACACAAGGCCCGCGGGTTGGGCAGGTGGCACTTTCTTTTGGTGCCAATGATTTTGGAAGCGTGATGATGGAAGAAAACGTGGTGAGCTCTGCAGGCACTACCTTCAAAATTACAGAAACCGAGATTAAAGAAATTATTCGTGAGGTAGGCTACGAGCCTCGACGCAGAAATAATTGGTATAAGCTTTTAGAAGAAAGCTCCACCCCAGAGCTTGCATTAAAGGCTCACTGAGCCTAAGACAGTAGTTATGGAGTTTGATTGGATTGTCTTCGATTCTAAGGAGATTACGCGGGAAGAGATCATGGAAAGTTTTGAAGATCCGTTTTGTTTAAAGCTTTTTCCTGATGCCATGCGTTTTTCTGCTCAGAGTCGTTTTTTTAGCTATGGAAAAAGCCTCAATGGAAAAGCCGTTTTTTCTGTTTACAGTTCCACAGGTAAAACGTTCAAAATCCTTGCCACACGTTTAATGAGTGCTGAGGAATTATATTTCTATGAACGAAAAGAAAGAGAGAGCTTATGAGTAAATCACTTAAAAAAATTTCAGATTGGGAAGCCGTGCCTTTTTTTAAAGAAGGAAAAGAAGAAAATCAATATTGGCAAACACATCAAATTGGAGCGGACTTAATTCGAGACTCTCTGATGAATGACGACACAAGCGAGTCCACAACGATTACTTTACGGATGCATCCTCGCATGCTTTCTCGCATTAAACGTATCGCACGCCAACGTTACCTCAATTATCAAAGTATGTTAAAACAGTGGCTCTCAGAGCGAGTCGAGCAAGAAACCAAATAATCGCTATAGCTCATAGCTTCGTAACCTTCATCCATAAGCGAAAAAAGAATATCGCTAATTTGTCTGCGTGTGGATCGAAACTCAAGATCGAGGGGGTGCAACGCAATACGAATAAGATTACACCTTTGTTTTTTAAGCTTATGCAAAAGATAAGGATTCCATGCAAGCGATAAAGATCTTCTCCAAAAGCTCCTCACACTCCAACACAAAGCCTGAGAGGCAATCGCCCCTTCACCCTCCTGAAGAGGAATAAATTCAGCAAGAGATGTTGTGTAAGAAAACTCTTTTTGCCTCAAGATGAGAGGCAGCTCTTTTTTCATTAGCCACGTAGGAGCAACAAACCCTTTTACTTTCCATCCATAGGCTTGAAAGTCTTTAAGAGCTTTCTGGATGCGCCCCTCCATTTCTTGGGTTTCTAAATCAAGAAACTCAGCCTCCTTGTTAGAATAAAGCCGATTCCAAAAAAAATGTTTCCACTTATCTTCCTGTCCTTTTCGATCATGATAAAAACCGTGTAAAACAATCTCATCTCCTTGCTCCTGAAAATCCGAGAGTGCTTTTAAAAAAACTTCATTTTTATTCACTGGAAAGCGATGATGAAAATCTGGAACGACAAGCAGGCTAGAGAGTTTAATGCCACATCGCTTTAGTAAGTTGCGTTGCTCCTCAATCTGCTGAAAGCTTCCTGGATGAACGTCGTGCAGGGAAACGACTAGACTATTTCTTTTGCAGGTCGCTTCCATAAAGTTCTGCACTCGTTTGAAGATTTTTTCTTACCACTGTAAAAAGAAAAACGCTGCCGTCGTAATAATCACGATATTTACTTACCTCTTTAATATCCACCACATCAAATCCATAGCGTGCAAACATCCGTTTGCCACGGCGCTCCTCAAAGGTAACCATTTGCCCATAGACAGATTCCTCCCCGCACTCCTTTAAATAAATGAGAAATGATTCAATAAGCTCTTTGGTGCGAGACACATTGCGAGCTTGAGGTAGCAGGTTGATGTGAAAGTGAGGCATTCTCGGTGGCGTGTAAGGTGCCTCTTTGCGAGATTTTTTTAGTATCCAGCGGATGTATTTTTTTGTGTTTGCACCATAAGGAGTCATCACATAACGCCAAAAACCTCTGATTAAAAGAACGGGGAAATAGAACAAATGAAAAATAAATTTAAGCCGAGGCTTACGACAACCAATGAGATACCCCTGCAACTCTCCTTCTGCTTCACATACCCAAGCAGATTCGGGTTCCCAGTCCGTATAATATTTAGTTAAAAAATCCGCAAAAAGCCCGCGGTCTTCAAAAATGGGGTCAATCGGTTTCCCCAAAAAACCCGTGTCTGCACAAAGCTTGCGTAAGCCATCTCGATCGCTTTTCTGATAGCGACGAATAAAAACCTGAGGCTTAGAATCGGAGTTCATAAGGTTGCATTTCTTAAAACTTCACAAAAAAAATATTACTTGTCCGAGACAATCAGTCTAATTTCAAAAACCTGTTCTTCTAGCTTCTGTTTTTTTTTGTCTTTAGTAGAATGCCCTACAATCAAAAGTCCATTATCGACTTTCGTTGTTTGAACAAGTTTAAGCTTCGATGGGTCTAATTGAAACGCTCCTTCGAATTTTTCCACCTCTCCCTTTACCGTAAACTCACCTAAAGCCACCTTGGGGTCTTTTGTTTTTCGGATATAAAGCCGAAGTGTCACGTGTTGCGTAGGATCATTGAGATGATAGTTAATCGAATAGTCTGGTGCTGATTTCGCTTTAAAAAGAACCTTTTTTCTTCCATCAAAGGTGAGCTTCTCTTTGGTGATATCCATGTTTAAAATTTCGATAATATCTTCTCCAGTGATTGCTTCTCTCGACCACTTAATCGAAGCAAAACACGTTATATGAAAAACAATGAAACAACTAAAAATAGATAAAAAATATTTCATAAGAAAAAAAATCTAACACACTTCAAAAAATAATTCACGCCACTTGTCGGGCGAAATTTCCTCAGCTCGTGAGTCCAAGGTAGTGGGAATTAAGTTAGAGAGTTTTTTGCGGCGTTGAGAAAAACCTTTCTTAACAAAGGCAGAAAACGCCTGCCGCTTTTCTACTACTAAAGCTAATTTATTTTGTCCAAAGCCAAGAAGGGTAGAGTCAACCTCCGGTTGCGGATAAAAAAGATGGGAGGGGAGTTGGCGTAGAACCGAAATAGAATAGAGGTTTTGGAGAATAACGGATAATGCTCCATAGGTTTTTGTTCCAGGATTAGCCGTGATTCTTTGGGCTAACTCTTTTTGAAG
>JAUZNC010038691.1:0-18244 GCA_034780395.1 Vannuccia rotundouncinata | reverse complement strand
GTTTATACTTTTACTTGTGTATCATAACAATCATGCGTTTGTCATTTTTGAAATATAGCCTATATCTATCTATCTATAGAAAACTCCTGAATAGGTAGGTAAGTATATTGTACCAACTATACCTACACATTTTATGGAGTAGGAATATAATACCTACATAATTTGATGATGCAATTTAAAAAGATACATCAGAGGTTTTCTTTAAATATTGTTAAATTTAGTTTAAATATCAAATATGAGTGAAATTTCATTCGGAAAACTTTCCAAAAACAAATTATTCTTACAAAAACATTAAAATAATTTATAAAATAAAATTTTATGTATTCTGTTGTAATTTATCTACAATGAAAAACTTTAATTTGTATAAAAAACGATTTCTAGAATTTATTAGAAGGTAGGTACTTATTGTACTTTTTTGCCTGTAATTTTACAAATTTGTTGGTAAATTATATTATCTGTTAATTTTGAATAAAGCACATTATTTGTGTTCTTTGAATGCTTATTAAAATAAATAAATAATTTCTCAAACATATCTTTTTTATAGGATATAGGTAGGTACAACCTATACGTTTATGGCTATGCTATTCCCGTAGCCATTGCACAACAAACATCATGGGCAGGGTAATTCACCCGCTCCCCACGATTCAACTCGTCCCCATATCCTGCCTATGATATTTCAGAGAATTATTTGATATTAGCTATAATAAAAGAACCTCGAAATTTGGGATAAGGCGTCAACGCGTAGTTAGTATCAGCCTGGCTAGCTCAGTCGGTAGAGCACGAGACTCTTAATCTCGGGGTCGTGGGTTCGAGCCCCACGTCGGGCTTTACTTTTATTAGTAATTCGTAAATAAATATAAGTTTATCAATTTAATTATGCTCTTCAAAATTTCCTTAATTTAAAATTTACATTCATTACACATATTTTATTTTAAATTACTTCGGATTATTTAAAACATAGTTAATTTAAAGGTATAGTTTAATTTATTAATTATAAGACAATGATAAAAAATAAAAAATTGTAATCGATTAAATTGATTATATTTACGAAATAAAATATAATATAGGTGATGTATATATGAAAGGACGGACTACAGAAACATGTAAATGCTACAAAATCTTGTAATACCTATATAGTGGATACCTTATTAGTTAAATGTTATATAGGCAGAACATCGCTAAATTCATCAAGATAGAAAATAATTTATATAGTAATATAATGCAAAAATATTTGAGTATTCCAGATATACTACTTTAAAAATATAAAGTAGTAATAAATAAATTAGTAGTAGTAATCAATACACAAATAGGCTACTTAATTTTGATATACTGATATTCTTAACAAATAATATGAAATTATACAGCCATAAATATTTATTTGGACGGATAATATTTCTGATAATGATAGTTCCCAGAGAATAAATTTCAAGACATCTTGACAAGATTAACGATTTCATCTAAACGAGAATCGAATTGCTGTTGCAGATGAATCACGAAATCCTCCTGAAATGCCCAAAGTTATTTTCAATGTATAAAAAATCATTTTGTAATACGTCCTTTGTGTTCAATAATAAATTAACCACATCTTACCTTTCGCATAACCTTTCGACACTTTGCAGGCCAATTGCTCGACCCCTTCACAATGACACATTTCTCCTCGGCACCTTTGCCTCTCTTCACATGACCCAGATGACTGGGATGTAGCAGATCTTCAAGATCCCGCGGCGTCAGATTGAGAATATCAGCCGCTCTCCCCTTGGCCTGTGCCAGGCATCGATTGCTCACCTCACTAGCGTCGTCATAGCTATCCATTTTGCTCGGCGAGAGGTGGCGATTATTCCCGCGAGAGGCGAGACCTTGTATCTCAGCCAGCGTGTTCTGCACTAGCTGGGCAAGCGTCACGACCAACTCTTCGAATTGACTGCCCCGTTTCTGAGCCAGTGTCAACTTCTCACCGGCCACATCGACAGCTGTTGCGCTCTTTTCAACCAGGCCGGCAAGTCGTTCCCTCCCACTCCGCTCCACCTCGGCCAACACTCGCTCGAGATCGGCTCGCTTGTTTCTCGCCTCCCCCAGCTGTCGGCCTCGTTTGTCGCATTCCTCACGACTTGCGGACAGCTCAGACTCGTAGCGACGTCGCTCCTCCATGGCCGTGGTGAGACGAGTCTTAGCCGATTCGAGTTGTGCTTTCTGGCGATCCAGCAGCTCTTTGTAGCCGACAAGTCGGTCTTCATTGTCTACCTAACATTTTTTAAATTAAAATAATTGCTACAAATTAATTTTCGTCGCTTTTTAAATTAGTTTAATCTTTAAATATTTGATAATTTTCACGAAACATTAGGTAATTTAGTCATTTTAATTAAAAAATTATTTTTTATTTGGTTTATATTGAGTTTTGAGTAGTATGGGAGGTCTGTATCTAAATCATGACTTATCTCAACTCCCCCCCAAAAAATGGAAATGTTAGATAATTTGATCTTTTTCTTTTTACATTTAGTTCATTTTGTTTATTTAAAAAAGACCCATCGAATTTCTTACCAGAGCCTCTTTATCGGACTGTGTAACAACTTGAGTGGCTTTAACTCGCTCACGGAGATCTTCCAATAGACGACGTTTTGCCGCAGCATCACGATCCGAGCGAGTCAGGCGTTCCCGTAACTCATTAAGATGTTCCTCCTTCACTTCAAGTTCCGTGCGTAGATTTCGGATCACTGCTGCCTGTAAGACCACCGATAAAACAAAATATTTAGCTAAATATAATATTATGATCGATGTAAGAAACTTTAATTTTAACTAATTGTCATTGAAAACGTACTTGTCCAATAACTTCACTGGCGGGATCTCTGGGCATACTTTCGAGGTGCAGTTTAGATGAGTCAGCAATATCGATTTCTCCAGCTGCGAAATCCTCATTGGCCAATGCTCGAAAAGGACGAGAATGATTCATTGCTCCGCAGTCTGTTTGCAAACGCTGACAAATAACAAATTAGTTAAAACTAATAATAATTATTTATTAATCAACTTTCACTTCTATTATTATAACTGTTTAGGACTATTTTAGTTAAAATCGAACCTCGATAGTGTTCTTAAACCTCTTGGCACGTGAATTCGCCTGGTCGAGGTCCCGTTGCAATGCCTTGTTCTTGTTCTGCAAACTGGTTATGGAGGCTCCAGTCTGTACTCGAAACTTGCGGTAGGCAGCCAACTACAGTGATGGATAGAGACCCAGTGGGTTAACATGGAAGAAAATGTGTTGCTAAAAGGTGGAGTTATTAACCTGCTGCTGAAGGGATGCCACACGACCCTTTAGAATCACAGACTGAGGAACATGCATCACTTTAGCCGCCAAGGCCACCTCCCCTCCTATGTCACACTCTCTATCGGCCAACTGGATGTGTGAATCGAGACCGTTGTCACGCGTGGGCACTGCACATTATAGACGGAATAGACTTTCAGTTTATCAAGATCAAAGTTTTAGTATATAATTCCCATAATTAATAAATTTAATTATGACAAAAAACTAGAGGTCACAAATTGTTAAATACAAAATATCTTTACCTCTGTCAAGGTCATCTCGATTGTCCTTAGCAACCGTGCCTCTGTTGCCAACGCTCGTATAAGCAAAACCACGTCCCAATTTTCCTCTTAATTTCATTTGCCTACGACGGGCAGAGTGTAGAGCTCCACCGCCCCCTCCACCAGTACACTTGGGATACATAGTGACTCCACGGACACCCGAGGCAGCTGAACGGGCGATATGGGCACCCAGACTGCTTCTGTCTGAGTCGGTGATGCATTGGTGGTGTCTAAAATTTTAGAACACTGAAAGTTATACAATTATGTCAACATCAAAAAAGATCAAATACTTTAGAAGACATTAGTGTCAATGCCATGACTCATGATATAGATCTACCTCTTCCATACTACTGTTAAATTCGGTATTGGAATAAGGTTTGAAATAAGGATTGAAATATGTTGATGTATATGAAGGTTTTAAAGATTCAATTTGAACGGTTGTCATAATATTAATTTCCAGTTAAGAATGTATCATAAAATTAATTATGTGGGATGAAAAAGTTAATTTGACTCTTGTCTATATAATTAAATTCAATAAACTATAGAATTATTCACCTGGAAGCTGGAATCCAATTACACCCAGCCGATAAAACATCTTCCTCCTCAACGTCTTCCCATTGGTCGTCGGGCTCCGATGACGTCACCAACTGTCCAAGGAGAGCGGTCGTCGGCCGACTGGTTGATGTGAGAGTTGTGCTGGTTGTGGGCGTTCTAGGTGATGGTAACCTACAAGGTGGACGACGATAGCTCCGTACCGGGATGCTGTGATCGTGTGAACTGCAAATGTGAGACAATTGAAACAAACAAATCTTACAAAACAGTTCAAAATTTAAATCTTAAGAATAATTGCTGATAGGACAATGAAAACGAATAAATTATCTGGCTCTAACCCTGCAAGTTAGTTGTAGTTAAATACAGTCAAAACAATTGGCATGAGTATACATCTATATATAGCAAAGGTAAATTGCTAATTGTATATTGAGCTTTCCATGTTAATAATTTTCAATATCTATAGAATATTTCTATGTTAATTTAAATCACGACGGCTGTCCTGCCTGTCAATAGCTTTCAATATCTATATCATCTTTCTATGTTAATTCAAATTTTGGAAACTGTTCTGCCTGTCTATAGTTTTGAATATCTAAGTCATTTTAATCGTGAAACACCATGGTTAATTGAGCGCTTATCTCACCTTCCGAGCCGTCTTTTTAGATGAGCAATCTCCAATTTCTTCTGGCTTAATTCTTCCGTCACAAGTTGCAGCTCGGACTTCAGACCTCTGAAAGTTAGAAAATAAATAAACTAAGGATCCAACTGTGAATGAATAGAAATGAAGTATTTATATATATTTAATTCTTTGCTAAATTATTAATTTAAACGTAATAAAATTTCAAATCATATTGACAATTTAATAACAAAATATTTTATAATGAAACATTTCATTTGGATGAGAACTAACCGTTTCTCGCTTTCAAAGGCGCCCTGAAATGAACTGAACTGATAACTCTCTTGCCTCAACGTCTGCATCTCTGTCTCCAAATGATCGTTCTGAAATGGTTGTAGTAAGCAAAGACTATCTAATTATCTATGTGAAGCTAAATTTAATCAATAAATAATCGTTTTTCAATATTTAATATATAAATTTTCAATCAAATATAGTATATTTATACTAATTACCTTCAACATTACTTCCTCGAGTTCATTACGCAACTGTCTCATGCGGTCATCTATTTCAATACTTGGAGCACGCCGTCTTCTCTCATCGGAACTTCTTTCAAAGTCTTAAAATCATATAATTTACAGTATACTACTCACAATTCAAAACAGTAATATAGATAAAAAACTGTAATATAAATTTTAAAATAGTAAAAACGTTGATTGATTATAATAACATTAAAAAATATGTAATTTATTAATTATAATTCTTCTTACGTTCTCTGGCTTGATCGAGTGCCATGGCGTACTCGTGAATCTTCGAGTTATCCATATGAAGACGGTCTTGTAAAGCTTGGATCTCCTCCGCCAATTCTCGACTAAGTTTAAAATACAAATTTGTAATTAAAACTCTTAGAAAGATCAAAAGTTTTCAAGGCCACGTGACAACTTACTTTCGGCATTTTTCCTCCTTCAGTTGATTCGCTTTGTCTTCAAAAGCGCGATCTTTGGATTCCAGTTCAATTTTCCTGAAAATCCACAGAAAAAGACGTTTCAAACATCCCCTCATAACAACACAACTTCAACAATTTAGGTACCACTGTGAGCACTCGTTGTCAAGATCTCTAAACTGCTCCTTGAGGCTGCGATGAGCCGCTTGCAAAGTGACCAGCCGATCAGAGGATTTCGCGGCGGCCTGCTTCGTCGTGGTCAAGTCAACTTCCTGAAGTGTCAATGAAATGAATTGGAATAAAAACGACGAATTTACAGCAGATAGCGAACCAGTTACACCTTCTCCTCGAGAGTCTTGTCCATACGGGCCAACTTCTGAGTGAGGAAAGCCGTCTTCCTCTTGAGCGCCTCCAGAGCGAAGCACCTCTTGCCAGCCCCCCCGCCACTGGACGGAGGCTGCGAGCGAGCCCGCTGATGGCGCTGAGGTTGCCAGTTGACGGTGCTGGGAACACACTCGTCCTTCTGCTTGAGGCAATCGCGAAGCAGCGTCACCTGAGACTCCAACCGCTGGACCTTGTAGTTGAGGTCGACCACAGGACTAACCACTCGGCCGCTGTCGTCCTCCTCGTCAGACACCGTCGTCGACAGCTCCTCCAGGGAGGCACAGCGGCCCTCAGAGAAGCGGACACTCGCCATACCCCCAGCGCCCTCTGAGCGTCGCCTCAGGCGGCCGTAGAGTCCTTCGTAGTCGGCAAGTCGGCCTTCCAGAGCGGCAGTGGTTCGCTGGAGGTCGCGAGCAACTTGGCGATACTCTCTAGTTCGCTCCTCGGCCTGGGCGAGTTGGTGACGAAGACTCACCTGCTCCTGCGAGTGGTGACTCGCGGATTCTCGCAGTTGGTCGACCTCGTCCTGCAGCAGGTTCAGAGTCTGTGTTATGCTAGCTGTCTAAAGACAACAAGAAAGGTGTCTTCTTAAGTGGTTAACAAATAGTGGAAGAAGCAAAGTTTTACAATATTGCAGCTTAGAAAGGGATTTAACAAATTGAAATTCGGATATTTTGTTTGTCGAGCTCCAATTTTAGAATTTTTCACTTATTTTTTTATTAAAAGTTTTCAGATTTCGAAAAAATCTCAACAAATGTCATCAATTTTAATAAAATATTGACAGTCGGTAGATTGACTCAAAAGTAATGCTTAAAATCGTAGGTTTAAATTTAGTTACTACCATAGACTAAAAAATAACCACAATTTGCTGACTGTTTCGTTCGTCCAAAAGACATTTTAGATATGATTGGCGCGTCTGAAAACAATCAACGTTTTTCGCTACTTTTTGATTTATTAATTTATTTGGCTTGCTTAAATCTCTCACTTCCACATGTAGTATATAATGTATGTACAATCACAATTATGCAAAAGATAGCGCTATAACTGTCTTCAGAACTAATTATTATCAGGCACAATTGAATAGTAATAATATTTATCAAGGAAGTCAAGAGTTAAGTATTAATATCAACGGAAAAAAAACATCTTTGAGAATTTTCATTTTCCGAAATTTCAAAACCGCCTAAAATCTCAGAAATTTAGACACAATCGCCTCTTGTGGCAACACTGAATTGTGGTGTTTCACACCAAGCCTTGGAAAGTTTATAAAATAATACCTGGGATGTTGTTCCGCGGTGGTGTGCAAGCTCTTCCTCCAACGCCTAGAAATATAAATGACATAATTGAAGTGAAAAATCCGTTTTCAAGAAGAACTTTAACTATATTTAACTATTCACCAACCTTGCTTCGGTTCTCATGCAGAATACGAGCGGCCAACATATCGCCGTTCTCGCTTTTGACTCGCGTAAGTTCGGTTTGCAGGAGGGTGACTCTCTCGCTCAACTCTCGCTTTACGTTCTCGTAGGCGTCCACTGTTCGTCTGTGACCTTCCTCCAGCTGACGTTCTCGGTCATCTCGACCAAGACGCTGAAGGTAGAGACGAAGAAAAGAAGTGAAGTGAAGTATTGTACTAATTATATAGTTTTGTAGGTTTTTATTATTGGTTTTAATCAACGGTGATGTTTAAATTGACATAAAAAATCGATGTTTAAATATTTGTCGGATATAATATTAATGGCAAATATCTAAATTAGAAATTTAGTGGAGATTGAGATTGATTGTTAAGATATCTACGAATTGGTGTAGTTATAGATATCGATAAGTTTTGGAGAAGAAATATCCAAAAATATCTATGAACTGTTGTAGTTGATTTTGTAAAGGTTTTTGTAAAGGTTTTTGTAAAGGATTTTGTAAAGGTTTTTGTAAAGGTTAATATTTTTGAATTTAAAAATATTAGATTAAATTTTGGTTCGTAGTGAATTATATCAAAGAAAAGTTGTGGGACCCATACGTTAAGGTTCGATTTGAGATTTAGAAATAGAATCGGGGTACAGAGACTAATAAAGAAGAATTTGATTTCTTGTTGTTGGGATCACTGTGTAAGTTATTGCGTATTTATAATAAATTGTATTCGTTAAGTAATATTGACTTATTCATTTGTTTGGAAAATAATTAATCTACAAAGAAATTAATTAAGTATTATATATATTTCCACTCGGCCCGCAGCTGACATATATACAAGGTTTAAATTTTAAAAAGAATATAAATGTAAAGGGGTGTAGTAACTAGTTCATGTATTATAAGCATTGGTTGAATATTTAGTTAACCCCAAATTTCGAGAGATGAAAGCGATTTATTTTTATTTATTTGGTTTATTTAGATAATTTACTGATTTCAAATGAAATAGATTAAATTATATATCATCATAAGATTACAATGGTAATTAGTTATTAATATACCACCGGCGCCTCCATTTGGTGATAGCGGTAATTCAGTTTGGTAACGCCTGGTATGCTATAAACTACTTTAATTTTTATGTGATTGAGCATTCAACGATTTTTGTATTTTTATGTTCATTGTAGAAGATTGGTTACCTAATCGAATATCGTGAACATAAAATAGCTAACGCCACGTATTCGCATTTTTATAACTGAATCCATGTGCGTAAAGAGTTTTTGGAAACAGGACAAATGTCGACAAATTCCGGAGGCTTGTTATGGAGGAGTATTTTGGGGACACAGAAAGATGGAAGGAGTATAAGCAGTCAGAGAAGATATCAAAGAACACTATTGGTGAAGGACAGTCTGACCTTCCATTAGAAGAAGTTTCAAAGAATGGAAAGACCTTGAGACGAATCCCTGGAAGATTTCGTAGTTAAAAAAGCTTTCGTTGTGGTTGGAAACATGATTTATTAAAGGAATATGATAAACATCGTGTTCGAATCTAAAACTAAAAGATAGAAATCGCAATAAAGAAGATATCTGGTAGAGAAGGGAATTGCGTGGAGCCAAGACCTCATCAAATACTTTTCAGGAAGTTCTTTCAACCCCTCCTCTAATGCGGCGTATTCCTGAATTTAGATATCTGACTTCAAACTAGCCGGTTCAACCTGTACCAACCTGATGGATTGAACAGACAAGACGTTATCGTAAGACTATAAAGCTTCTGGATGAAGAGAGGAGACATCAACGTGGAAATATAATGAAAAACATGCGAAATATTCTGTCATAAGATTACACAATTAGTTGTTACTATACCCCCGGTTACGTACCTCTTTCTCCACTGAACGACCTCGATCAGAAAGGTTGACCACGTCCGCTTCAAGCCGTTTGATGTTGTCAAGGTGACCGGCTTTCCTGAAATGCACGAAGAGAAGATTCTGCTACAAAAAGTGGAGAACACCTGCAACCAACAGAGCTCAACAACTTACTGCTGGACCAAACTGGACAACTCTTCCGACTGTTTGGTGATGATGTTCTGAACCTCTGCTAACTTGGCGTCCTTCAGCTTAAGAATCTGCAAGACTTTCTCGTCTTTGGCCTCATTTTTTTCCTTCTCCCTTTTATCAAGTATAAAATAAAGAAATCAAAAAGCAACAGCAAGACGTTCCTAATAACCCAGCGATTTCATCGGATAAATTTTCTGTTCAATTTGCGCAGATTATAATTAATTAAAACTAACACTAACAATAAATGAACACCCAAACATCAATCTGCAACAGATCAAATAGAGAAAATAGCGATTCACTCTGCGCGTCTATTTCACTTTGGAACATGATATTATAGGAAATAACGAAACATCAAGTCTATACAATCCTACCGTTGTATCACAAGGCTGATCGCCTGCGTCATATCGGGTGAGGAGACCTGAAGACGTTTCCATAGCGACCAAACAAACTCCTTGTCAGACTAAAGAAAACCGAGTAGAATGTGTAAATAAAGATTGTTGTGTTGACATCGACACGCAAACAGGATGTTGACCCTTGCGTCACATTTAATAGTTAGTATTTATTTTATATCTATCTATCATTAATAAAAGTGCTTTAAATGGATGGTTTTAAGATGGGAGCTTCAGAATAATGACTAAGGTTAAGTTGTTGAGGTTAATGAAATACTCTACTTTGTATAAATGTATGAGTATGATTAGCAAGCAATTGTAAGATAAGGTAACCCTACTTAAAATAGTTCAACCGTTTTGATCAATTTATGGGTAAATATCTATAGAATAGTTTGAATTTAAATGACATAATTTAAAATCATTTTAAGTGAATTTCAATACCACCAACTTTCACGATTCCTTAAAACTAGACACTAACAGAGACGAATGGACAAGTAGAGCGGTACATTGCAACTATTTGAAAGATCTGAGTAACTAAATATTCGGGGGAACAATTCGTGAAATTTCCTTAATTCATGATGTTATATTGACAGGAAAACTACAGGAGATATAGATAGGTGTAATTTACGACGAAAAATTGGTAATAAAACATATTACACATAAAACACAGTCGTTAACTATAATCCAGTGACATTAAAAACGGTTGAAAAATTTTAGCAATCGTTATACAGGTTTAATCAGCCATCAACGTCAAATTTCAGAGTAATAGCAGCAATTGCATTTCAAAGGCGGCTTAAGCGACACAGTACGGCGTATTCAAATCAGTAATAGACACACGTAATTTAACAATACCAATTCAGAGATACAGTTTCAAAAGCGGCAAAAATCAGTTCATACTGTGATTTTTTTTCCGTTTCAAAAGAGACAAGTAATTTTCAATTAAGGCGTTTACATTTCAAAATAAAATGTAAACTTTTGCTCACTAACTCTAAATTTTTCCTAACTTATTCAATATATTTTTTAAATGCAATCTAATGAGGCAAGTAATTTGGTTATTTGAAACAGATGTACTGGAGATGATGCTTTCTATTATGAAACTATTTAAAATCCTGCATATTGTGTTGATGCATGCTTGAAGTTTTTGTGGTAACGCTATCTAGAGATATCTTTTTATCTGGATATTCTGGGTGGTGTTCAACTATTTTGACGCACTTTTCTCTCATTTCATCGTCCACTTTTATGTTATGAGCACCACCTCTCGGGCGAACAACAACATCATGTATTTGATGACGTCGGCAGATTGCGGTACCTCTTTTTATACCCAAGACTCAGGCCACTTCCACGTAATCTTCCCTATTTTCGTGCGATTGAATGATTCTGATTTTATCTTGCTGTGCTATTCTGGGAGCACGGGGCATCGTGAAGATTAGGTGAAAAACGATTTTAGGGGAACACTACTCTTGATATTAATAAGCCATTGTTGATTTGACATGAATCAATATAATATGAAGTAAACTGCCGTTCATCTAACTGTTATTTCGTTGTTGAATGCTAAAATTCGGACTGGAATTGAGTTTGTCGATGTAAATTTTAATTAACGCATTTGACTTGAATGTCCCGCTATTGTTCTGGCTTTTGTCGTTTATGGCTGATAAAACCTGTAATATGTCGTGTTTTAGAAATATTATTTCAATTTACTCACCAGCGCTTGGGTAAGTTCTTCCTGGAGTTTTTGGTTTTCACTGCGAATTCGCATTAAGTCAGACTCTAAATTAAATAAAGAATTGTATTTAATTTTTTTCAATGAATTATATCCATCATAATTAGGTAATATTAATAATTCTAAAATAAACAGTCCTTTATGTACGAACCTAAATCCATTTCACTGTCTTTTTCTGCTCCAAACCTGTAACAAAAATAATTTGAAAGAACAATAATTGCTCTATATTAAAACAAGGACAACAACAACAAAAGTAAAATTCTTGATATAGCGATATTTTTGAGTGTTTACTATTACGAATTAATATAATAACTGTAAAATATGAAATAAAGTAAAGTATAAAATTAAAAAAGTATTGGAAAATATGCTTCAATTTAAGGGTTTTAACGGGTTTGCTATAACTGGAAAGAAATTAATTAATTAAAGATTCTTTACTGAAAATAAATACTAAATTTTTATATTTACTATAACGTCTTTGAATGAAATCAAAACCATGGAATAATTATACATATAGTTTCAACTCTTATTGATTCTGTATGCAGTTTAATACTACTCTTCGCCTACCAAAAAAGCTTATCAAAATAAATGATTTAAGAAATAATAGAAGTGAAACAGTTTTTGATACAATTGTAATTAATTATACTTTACAGACAATTTATGTTTCTTAAAATTGCTTGATTATAGAAAGTTGCCCTAAAAATGAATTTAATCAAAATATATAATACTACTCATTTATGCGTACTTCATAGAAATACAACGATTTTCCATCGAAAATTTCTTACAATGCAATGCATATGAAATCAATAAGAGTTGAAACTCTATGTATAATTACTCTATGATCAAAAAAATTAGCCTTATAAATAATATAATCCATAATGTTTATCGATTTTAGAATAAATTATCCACAAGAATTATAAATTTAAAAAACCTTACAAATCTGTAATAAATACCTACAGAATGAATTTATACAAATCCTAAATATTAAAACAAACAAAATATATCACAGATAGCTAAATATTTCAATTATATCTAATATGACATAAATGAAAAACAAAAGGAAAAAAAATCTGATATCAAGAATTAGTATATTACATCAGAGGTTGCTCAATATACATAAAACGGTGTTGTCGAAGAAATCAACACGGAGAATATAGAAGACATAAAATATAAATTAATAAATCGTTCGATATGAGGTTAAAACTTGAATATCAGAGATGATGATATTAAGTGAAGCCAAAGTAAGATAACAGACTGCTTTGCACATTTATCTGAGAATATAAAACTTAAGAAGATATTAATTACATGTTAATGTTTGAGAGTGCAAAATGAAAGGGAAGTGTTTCTGGCAAGAGAGGGGGGATCACATAAGAGATATACGAGTTAAGGACTGTGACAATTAACACCTGGTTCGACACAGAATCGCGGGCGTTTGTCGAAAATAAGAAATTTGTATTATACAGAGAAAGACAGAACTACAAAAACAAGTAAATATTATATTACATGATTAAGGGCGTCCAAACCAGAGCTCAAAAATCACAAAAAGAAACTTAAAATGCTTTAATTCTGCAATTTCACGTCACGATAATTATCCTACTACTCTCAAGATTGCTTAGCAAAAGTAGTATGGAAGAAAATGACATTTGAAACTTTCAAGAAAGTTCTTTCCACAAATTTTGAGCTCTGCATTACACCCAGAAATTTGTACATGTGAACAGTATTGGTCGGTCGCATTCTGAATAACAAAATGCCAAAATGACATTTCAATCAATACATGGGTAGAGGTACATTTACAAGAATAGTTTATACAAATTATTTAACTACTTGTTGCTATAAACAATGTCAAAGTTATCAAAAAAATTATTTCAGAAAAGAATAAAAAGAGGACTTAGATGTGAAATCTTTACGACTGCGAAAATTTTCTAGCCGGTTCGACGTTAAGTTTTGACTGAATTAAGGTGATTTGGTTAAGAACTGGGCCCCAATAGACATTTAATGATAATTGAACTGATTTGGTAATTGTCAAACATTTGACGAAACGTATGGCGCTCATGAAGAAGTTGAACGGGGAGAAATGTAGATTAGAGAAACTGACCATCAGCTGAAATCAAGAATGGACCAACAATGAAACTTTAACTGGACAAATATATTTTAATTCTTCATAACTCTATTTTTACATAGCTTTGCTTTTACAAGAAGATTAACATAATGTATTCGTGACGTCATTCATTAAATGTCAACCAACAACCAAAATAAATATCTTAGAATAGTCGATTTTGTAGAAGTCAATAAATCTGATCATTCAGGCTCAAAATTATCTAAATGGCAACAATATCAACGCATTCAATAAATCCATGGTTTACTGGTTCATAATACGCAGACGATAATTATTTTGTGATCAAAGAATATTATATTTTGGATGTATATATCATCCTCTTTATGGAAAAACCTTAGTTAACAGTCTCAGAATTTTATTAAATAGTTGGAGGACAACATCTCAAGATTAAAATATTGGTTAAGAATTAAAATAATAATTAAAATAGATAGCAATTTTTTAGCCAACGAATTATGGAAAGAATTATATAAATAAAAATTCAAAATGAAATTATTGATAGAATCACATATTTGGAACTGTTATTGAAATATTAAAAATGGAAATTGTTGGGGTTAGTAAAGTAGCAAAGTTATTAGTAAAAATTAAAAAGTGCGCCACTGCAAACAATAGGAAAAAGGATATATTCAAATTTGCAAAAGTTGGGAAATAATACAACTAAATTGATGATAATTAGAGACAGCAATTGGAATATGAGACAACTAGATTGGAAATATCAATCAATCAACCAACCAATCAATCAATACATTTATTGTACAGGAAAAATTTCAAATTGTAGACTTTTATATAATTTTCAAAATAAAACAAACAAAAATAAATTTCCGATCTAACCTTTCTGCCTTTAATATCTATGGATTAATTTGTATTAAATTGAGACAAGTCTCGTTAATCATAAAATGAAAAATAGTGAAGATGCAAATCAGAAACACAGGTTAAATAATTTAAACTAGCAATATAATCACAGCGAGCTATAATGAGTAATAAAGACAGAGAACAACTATTATGACGTCACGGAAAGCAATTAGATGACGTCATAACAAATAAATAAGCATATTTTCACTTTTTAATCTCATATTTAGATATTAGTGAGTACCATAAAGTTAATATTAAGAAAGGCATTAATTAAAGATTTTTTAATGTTTACCAAAAGGGCATAAAAACTCACGTATAACATAAATATATTTACAGATCATTTGCACAATCAGACTTTTGTGGACTAGCCTGTCCTGCCCATAGATATGATTGCATCATATTTGACTCTCGCGTTGGTTATTTCTCTTTTGTCTATCAGCGGCTGGTGAACAGTGATAACGGATGAAATGAACAATCACAACTTATTCTCTATTGGATAACCCAAAAATGTAATCAATGAAATGTTTTTTTTAATATTATATTATGACATTTATACATATTACAGAAAAAAATGTAGAATTTTTATTGAAATCGTTTTTATCTAATAAAACATCACACTACTTATTTACAATATCAGTAGTATATAATATAATTGCTAAATATTAATAATTATAACATAAATCATATATAACAAACCTCTCTTCGCCGACGGGTAAACCTTTGTAGATTTAATGAATGCACGAGGAGGAGGAAAAGCTTTCTCCGGATGGAACCGAAACCGGCCTTCAAACTCCTCCATCAGAGAATCCTCATCACTGCTGAACTGACGAAAGTGGTTGGCACTCGTGGAGCTGCGCATCGACGGCGATGTCACAGAAGTTGGTCTCAGAAGTGGCATCAAACCAGGCTGTTGTCGTGGAGATGGAGGGGGAGGTGGCCCGTTCGTCGTTGGCCGTTTGTTGACTGGTGGTGGGAGCGGGGGTCCATTCGAATTCTGGAATAGTTGTCCCATTCCATTCTGACTCAATGGCCGAGTAGGCGTGGCTGGTACTGCCCGACGTTGAGGTGGAAGTGGCGCGGCGGAAGTGGGTGGAGTTGTGCTTATGGGTGGCGGTGGAAGAGGCCTCGAGCCCAACTGAAGCGTTTTGACAAGATTACCAATAATTTACTTTTGGGAACAAAAACAAAAGAATGCAAGAAGTATGAGACACTGACTTCTGCGACAAAGCGACCTTGACCTAGAAAGCGCTCTCCACCAATCAGCGTCGAGCAATATTGGTTTCAGTTTCGCCACAACAAAAATTAACGATTTTCAAAATCGAAACCGAATATTGCTAGACGCTGATTGGTCGAGAGCACAATATAGGTCAAGGTCGTATTTGTCACAACAAAAAATTTACGATATAATACTGCTAAGGCAGCGATGTTTTCTCTAAATCAACATATTTCTGTGTTACCATGGATGCTGGGCCTGAAGGAGCTGGTCCATGAGATCCGTTGACCTTGCTAGGTCTTCGGGCGGGCCTGGCCGGTAATGACGGAGGCCCGTTAGTCTGGGAACTTGGCTGGTAGGGGGCAACATGGGGATGACTTGCCTGAAATAGTGTCGTAAAAAGGCTGTTTGTGTGAGTATACAGTCTGGTTGGGATTCTTGTATTTGATTTAGGAAGAGTGTGTAAATTAGATTATTACTGAGAAAATATCACAGGTATAAGGGATTAAAAGCTTACCAGAAAGCAACTTTAACCACATATCAAGAAATAAATTTGGACATTTATTTCATAAATAACAATTAATATAATACGTATAATTATACAAGGTGCAAATATTGGAAAACGAATCGATTTTGAATTGAATAAAAAAATATGAGATATTTTAAATTCGAAATTTACAAAAAAATGTATTTATAAGGATGTTGCATACTATATCTATATTATCTACAAATCCAACCAACTCACCTTAGATACCAGACTATCACTAAATAGAAACTGTCTAGTGATTAGTGATAATTTTGACGGCGAATAATTGAGAGTGACAGAAAATTAATTGCAACTTGTTGACACGTTTAAATTTTAAACATCAATAAATTAACATCATTTGTTTAACAATTAATGAATGATAATAATATAAAAAGCTGAGTATTCAATCTAGACACTAAATAGTCTGATACCTGTGCAAACCACAGCAAAAGCACGCTCAATATTGTTAAGATGAAATAGTAAAAATTAGATAATCAAAAAATCTCTAATATCACATAAGTCTATCAATTATTATTCTAATATTTATTATCAATTCAGTGATTTTTAAAGAAAAGTGAAATATTAGTGACGTCACATCTTGAAATTAACTATATAATGTATCCATTGTGTAGTTTGGTGGCATTTACATTTTATAGAAGTCGTGCGTACGCAGGCAATATGTAAATAAAAACAGTAACAATAGGAGGTCGCCACAGCATAATAAACATGACAGGGCTGTTTTGACGCCCGAAATTCCACACAATTTGAATACTGACACAATAGTTGTAAAAGATTTCCACTGTAGGTTAATTAGAAAAGCAATAATATCAACAACATTACAAAAGCAAAGAACACCACACAAGGTGTTGTCTTGTGAATGTAGTTTCTTTCCATGAAATAACAATGTGAAATTACGATTTATGGTTCCACAATTATTTAGAAGCAGTATAACTATGTAAAACAACATGACTGTGAAATCTAGCAGTATAGAACTATAATTATTCATACAAAACTAACATGTGAAGTTCGGTTATATTGGATTCGGTAACAAAATGTTAATAAAAATCAATTTAAGATTTGAAGTTATTCAAAATTTTAAGATATGTTAAATATAATATTATATAATAACCAAATAACTATTTCTTAATTAACCACCAAACACATGTTTTCTTGCAAAAGGTAGATTACAAAAAGCCAAGTGACATTTTGGAGAGACAGTAAAAACCCAAACTTCATGTTTAGACCAGGGTGGCAAGGTATATCAAGCCTATTAGGTATATTTACGCAAACATGAAGAGTACAAAGGAGGTATAGAGTAGAGGGTGTCATGGTAATTGCACGGAAAAGATGAAGCGTGAATTGGGCCTTTCTTACCTCGGCACCGACAGCCTCTAGGAAAGAGGAGCGTCGAGAAATCGATACCCGACGGGTGGAATTGGTCGAGCTAGTCTCGGACTCGGTCCGATCTAACGCTGGCTTCTGATTGGACAGAAACGAAATAGGTGGATAATATTATGACGAAGCAGCTAAGATTTTACTCTTTGGGTCTGCGATATTATTACAAGTGCATTAATGACGATCACATGAGAGCACATCAAACGACCACGATTCTCAAATCTGTTGTGTTGGCATATTAATTCAGAAAATCATGAGAGGCAGAACAATTTGGTTGAATGCATACTAATTGATCAATACAATCAGGAGAATTGATGAACTACTACTACATGTTAAAGTTGTTAATAACAAAAATGGGATTACAAACATATCACACTGATTTGTTAATTTATTGACTTATAATTATATTCGGATACATTGTAAACAGATCGAAGATAAGTACAGGGTGGCAAAGAAGTTGTTATCCCCAGTATGAAATAATTAATAAGCGTCACCTCGCACATTTTTATTATTGCAAACTAATTTGCAA